>VXAL01018193.1:79370-115448 GCA_013399475.1 Chauna torquata | reverse complement strand
CCCCGCTCCGCGGCTGCTTCGCCCCCCGCAGCCCCCCTGCGCTTCGCTCCCTCCCGAGGGGCTGGCGAGCGGGCATCCGAGCCCAGCGCGCCCGAAGCGGGCTGCGGTTCGCCTCCGAAAAGTCACCCGGAGCTCTGAACGCGCCGGGGAGCGTCAAGCGTGCGTGCAGCCTTTCCCACATCACCGCTGCGGGATTTGCCCCAACGGCCGGGGGCTGTGGTCAGCGAGCGCTTTGCATCCCCTACGAGAAAAGCAAACGCTTGACTTCTATAGCGAGGAAGGGTCTGCCTGCCCTGGTACGGACAGCTTCCTCCCAGCGCAAACGGGACGTTTCGTCTCCGTGCCCCTTCGCTAATACGGCTCCAAAGCAAGTAAATACAGCTCCTGCTGGGCTGGTGGAGCCTTCCATGCGAAAGAGTCTTTTGTAGTTGGAATGCAATTAAGCTGCAAACATAGATTCACACCATCCCACCGTCCAGGTTTGTAATATCCACCAGACAGGTGATTTTAACTTACTCATCCAGTACTATGTTATTGCCAAGTGTGGGCAAAACCCAACTGCATCACCGCCTGCTAGGAGATCTGGTTTTCCCTCGGGACGCACCCATGAATGCAATGAAGAGAAAAGTCCTTATGAAAGCTGAGCGCGTCCCTCCGGTTTGCTAAAGGATGCTCCCAAATTGCGTTCCCAGGATGCAGACTCCAAAATCAGTGGATGAGGAGTGCTGAGCTGGAGGTAGCTGGTTGAGGAACCACTCACAGCTAAAGCTGCAACTCACCAAACACGGAAAAAAATGGATTTGAATTGCACGGCTGAGCTCTGCACATGTCGAGGGAGGACACGCAGCTTTTAAGCTGGAGCAAGCATGAGGAACTCTGAAAATCTTTAGTCCTCGACACTAGGTCAGTTGTTTAAGTGGGACTGAGCTTTTTAACTCTAGGATGGATGAACGAGGAGATAGATTTCAGCCAGGGCCTCTGCATTTCCAGCAGCCCTGGGAGCAGGTGTTCAGCCGAGCACCCTTCCAGCATCCGGATGCTCATGGACCACTCGATGGCAGCATTGCCTAAAACTGCAGTGGAGGAATGGGTGAGCAGCCTGCCAGGGCTTGGGAAGTCTTGCTAGCGGTGGCATTTCCAACCCTCCCCTTCACTGTTTTGGGTCATTGTTGTGAATACAGCCAAACCCCAAAGGAGGTTTGGACCTGGCAGAGGGGACAACATTAGCAGCCATCTCAGCCCACCCTAGCAAACCCTTTCCCATCCCGGCAAACCCTTTCCAACTCCCTCCACCCCTCTCCTTGCTCCAAGCTGGTAACATCACTCCAAAGACCACTGCAGGGCAGAGAGAGATCACATCTGTGTCTCTGCCTCAGTTTTCCCATTAGGAAAAAGGGGGCAGTGCCTTTGCACATTCCTGCTGGAAAGAACCAGCTATTTTTTTCCTGTGCTGCTGCCGTGCAAGGAATTGAAATGCAACCTGACACCTCGACTGAAGCAGGCTGTGGAAGGGGCATGTGTATGTATATTGGCATGTTTGGGCAACTGAGTGCTGGGCAGCTGGGAGGTATTTCACCCAAGGGGGAGGATTTCTTTTTCTTTCTTTTTCTTTCTTTTTCTTTCTTTCTTTCTTTCTTTCTTTCTTTCTTTCTTTCTTTCTTTCTTTCTTTCTTTCGAGGTTGCACTGAAAGGGGAAAAAAAAATCAAATCCTAGGAAGAAAACCCACATGAGGGAGAGCAGATGTATTTATTGCTTGGCAAAAACGAACAGACTATTGCAAGCTTGTGACAACTAATTAATGCTTGTGGGTCCCTGTGAAGATGCCAGCGCTATTCTGGGTGTGAATGCACTGGGCTATTCCAACAAGCCCCCTCCTTCCTTTTCCCGGGGATGTGCGTATACCTTCACATATGTTGCCAGCCCTTTCGGAGCAAAGAAAAGGGCTTTGTAATTGGCTGATGGATAAGACCTTGACTTTTCCTGTTGTGTTTTCCAGGACAGGAACCTCCTCCACCATAGGTTTCCCAGCAGAGCCCCCGGGCCAGCATGACAATGTTGAGCACATACAAAGCGCAGTTTGTGAGGAAAAACTGGCATCGTCCTTAAGGAAACCATCAGAAATGGTCTTTTTGCAGCTTCTGTGGTTTCAGCTCCTCCACCCACCCTGGCCGCGGGGTTGTACCCTGTCTCCCCATTGTACAAAGGCAGGTGCGAGTGACACCAGTGATGGGTTCAAGACTTGCCTCTCCCAGAAAAGTGGCTGCAGGTCCTAAGCACCAAATCGGGCAGCAAATTGCAGGCTGCCGGCAGAGGTGTTTGCATGGCTTCTTGCCCAGGTAAAATAAGAGCAGGCAGATCAAGCTGTGCTTTAGATTTGGGGTATGGCACCAGTGGGGGACAGCAGCTTGCACCCAGCAAGGCAATAACATCTTTTCCTAAAACAGCTGGATCCGGAAGGGAATATCTGCCCTGGTTTATCCCTCAAGCAGGGGGTGGAAGCGTCCCGTCCTTGAGCTCAAGTGCACAGAGAGGAGATGGCAAGGAGCTGCACGAGCCGTTTTCCATGGCACTGAGTGGTGGTTGGATACTCAGCTGTCCCTCAGCAGAACTCTCTTTGCCAAGCAACTACTCCTGATTAATTTGGAGATTTTACAGTCTAAAAGCCTCAGAAACAAGCTGCCTCCTGCCAGTAGTTTGCGCGCGCGTGTGTGTGTGTGCGTGCGTGTGTGTGTGTAAGCACACTTCTCCAGTCTCCCCACCTTCCCATGCTGGCATTGCCTCAGCTTTAAATTGAGCACAGCTCTCTCACCTTTTGGGGCTGCATTTTGCAATTGCTTGGTGTTTCCCAGGCTGGGGCATTTTTTTGTTTAGGGAGCGCTCTTCCTGCACCTATGTAGCTCTGTGTTGTAAGTCCTTGTGCTTTGGAAGCTAAAGAATAGGGGTGGATGGAGGCTGTGCAACTCCAAAGTACGCAGTCTTTGCTAAATGTGAGTTTACCTTTTTTTTTTTTTTTTTTTAGCAAGATGTTTGTGAAGCCTACTTGTGGCCTTAGCTGGGGGAGATGAGGTTTATTCTCCTGGGGGTAAAAGGCTGTGCTTGGGTGAGGCGAGCTGGGTGTGGGTCTGTTTAAGGCAGCATTGCAGGAGCACGAAATCTTCACAAAGCCCTTAAAAAACTGCTCTAAAATTTCCTGACCTTGCAGAATGAGTGCGTTAAATGGTCTCCTTAGACATCAGGTTTTTGAAGATGTTTTGGTTGCTTGTGTGCTAAGTCACTGCCTGCCTTAGCAAGAGCTGTGGTGCTCAGTGGCAATCAGCAGCATAACTCTTAAGCGGGTGAATAAGGGAGCAGTGTGTGTTTGCTGGGGCTTCCATAGCCTCCCAGACCAGGGGAGCTCTTGATCGCAGATTTAAGCCCCCACATGGGCTTAAGAAGTGCTTAAAACTGCTGCATTGCATCGTCCCCATTGTGATAGGGTCTTGTGCAACTGCAGCAGCTCTGGGCTGCAGAAGCAAGACAAAGAAAAGCATAAACTGGGCGGGGGGGGGGAGTCCTGCAGCTGTGTGTAAGGTCGCTGAGGAGCCCTGAGGCTGTAGTGATGGGCAAAACCCCTTGGAATCATGCTCGAGCTTTGTACAGCCACCAAAATCGCAGCCTTAACAAACATGACTATGGGGGAACAGCCAGCAGAGAGAATTATGAGTTTGGGGAGCTGTGGTCAGGTAAGGAAACATCCTGGGGAGCCTGAGATGTGCCTGGGTTAAGCAGCAGGGGACGGAGTTTTAAAACCCTACCTTATGATGTAGTCAACTCACCCATACCACTGTGACTTCAAAGCTGCCTGCAGCAGTCCTCAATTCTGGAGACAAAGAGGAGAAAATAACTGGAATTACACAAAACAACCACCACCACAAAAAAAAAAAAAAAAAAAAAACAAAAAAGNNAACCGGAAAACACAAAAAAAACCCCCCCAAAAAAAAAAAAAAAAAAAAAAAAACACAATGGCAAAATAAAGTATAGGGTTTTGTTTGCTGCCATGCAGCATGTGACACTGAGATAAGCAGGGGAAGGAAAAGGCTGCCCCAGGAGGGACTGGTAGCAGGTTACTGGAGGAACAGCCCCAAACTGACACTGATGGGGTTTGATGTAGCTGTGAATGCCGTTACTGAAATGCCATCTGCCTGGGGGCTGCTGTGCAGACCTCTCCTGGCTGCCGGCAATTATTTGCTGATTTAATCCAGTGTGTGTTAGATTTGCTGTTTAATTTAAATTCAGGACTTCACCAGAAATACCTACAGTGTTTCCTGCTGAAACTTCTTTTCAGTTTAGCTTCCCACCTCCCTAAAAGATGTCGGGGGTGGTATGTTGCTGGGTTCATTCCTCTCCATCCCCTCATTTGCCTTCTTTATTTTCCATATCAGGTGGAAGAAGGTTCAAACCCAGGCTTCATTTTAATTATTATTTTAGGGTTGGCACACCCAACCTAAGCAAATGCTTTGGATGTGGGTGAATAATCCAGCTTTGTGTTCTTCAAAAGCGTTTGTGGAAGTTCAAAAGCCTTTTCCCCTGCCCCAGGCAAAATATCTCTGCTTTGAACTTCAGGGCTGGCAGCAGCAGTGTGGGACTCCGTGGGGCTTTGACTCCAGGCAGGATTTAGGGTGTGAAGCCTTCACCCATGCCTGGGGGTAGCTCCTACCAGCCCTGATGTGGCTGTGACTTGGGGGAGGTGAGGAGCCTCAGATGACCAATGCAACAGATGAAACCAGACTCGGTGTCCGCTTACCGTGTTGTCTACGGGCTCTGCGGTTGTCTTCTCTTAGGTGTTTTCTCATGGCATTGGATCCTGGTTGTTCTGCTCTGCATTTAAAATGAGCTGGCTCATTTTGGAGGAGCAATTTGTTATGAAAACAGTAATTTTATCTCGTATTAGTGAGCTGTGGAGCAGAATCCGAAGGGCAAGGAGAGGAGGGAAGGCTTGCCCCTCACCCTTCTCTGTTCACTGGTAACATTGTTCAAGGGAAAAGTGGAATAAAAAATAGCCTGTGTGCAGCTTTGTGGGGTGAGGAAGGTGGAGCTGGTGCTGCTTTTGCAGACGCCCAAGTGTGCAGGGCCTGGCCAGCCTGCTTCTGGGTCTTTTGCCCCAAATTGAAAAGGCAGCTCCCTGTGGGAAGGAGAAGTGGAGCCAGCATTTGCATTGCCCTGGGTGCTGGGCTCCTCCAGGTAGGTCGTGCCTCTCCCCAGCAGCTTGCTTCTCAATTTCTCTCTCTCCTCAGAGCCTCCTGCAGCTCTCTGACACATCTGCAGCCTGAAATTGCTGAAGCCTGGTACAGGTGTCCTAGCAATCCTTCCCTTGCAAGGGGTGGCTGGTGGTAAGCAAAGCATGCAAAAGCTGGCTGTGGGCACCCCAGAGCAGACCTGCCTCGGAGGAATGCTTCAACCCTGGGGGAGATGCATTTCCTCATCTTTCTCTCAAAAAATCTTCCCGGGAACTGATAGGTTTGGGGTTGTTGCCACCTCTGTGACGGTGCATTCAATACAGATCTGGCTTTGCCTCTCCAACCTTGGGAAATGGGCTGCAGTGCTGATCACAGCCTTGCACATGGCGTTTTTGACTACAGAAGAGACCAACTGCTGTGGCTGTGACTTGGGGGAGGTGAGGAGCCTCAGGTGACCAATGCAGTAGATGAAACCAGACTTGGTGTCTGCTTACCGTGTTGTCTACGATTGTCTTCTCTTAGGTGTTTTCTTATGGCATTGGATCCTGGTTGTTCTGCTCTGCATTCAAAAACTGGGAACTGCAGGCTTTCTGGATGACTGAAAACCCTACATTTTCTCACCCTTTTCCTCCCTGTGCACCCAGGTTTCCTTGCTGAGGCCAAGCTCAAATGCAGCATGGAGATAGTTCCTCCAGGTTTGCTGTACCAGAAGTGTTCCTCCGTTTCCATGGGAGAACAACTGAAGGGGCCTCGGAGGAGTTATTCAGACATGCATCATTAAGTCAATGACTGACAATGTAAATGAGGTAAAAGCAACTCCAGGGAAAGCCATTTCCAGCTTTTCCTTATGATGATTGCAAGCTGTTTGGGTGGGAAAGGCCTTGAAGGTCCGAAGCTGGGCTGTTGGATGAGCTTGCTCACGTCGCTGTCTCAGTGGCTTTGAGCATCTTCAAGGACAGCAGTTCCCCATCCCTCTGGGTCCCTGTTTGAGCACACTCATGCTACTGGGGGGAGGAGTGGGGAGAAATCATAATGTCCCATTGGACTTCCCCCACTTCGCAGCTTCGCCATCAAGCTACCTGCTAGCACGTCATGATGCCCGAAGGTTCCTCCTGGGCTGGGGACTTCATGCAATGGCCCATTGGCAGTCCAAAGTGCTGTGTCTTAGTGGGAAACCTGCCTGCAGAGCTTTGAAGTAGGTGGTAGGGATGAAGACTCAGGCGGAGACTGGCAGTTTGAATGGGGAGAGGAAAGCTGAGGGGAAAAAAAGCTTTTTTTCTTGCTGAAGTGGAAACAGCAGCACCTAGCCCAATGCTCGGGAGCTGGGGAGGTACAGGAAGGTAACTTGGGAGCAAATGCTTTCAAATGCTGAATAAAAAGATTTCAGCGCAAGTCTTGTGGCTTGCTACTAGCTTGGCTTCGATCACTGTTGTAAACTGGGTGAATTTAACAGTAAGGTTGTAGAGTTTATTAATACTTTATGTCCCTGGGGCTGGTGAGCATTGGCAAACCCAATCCAGGTGATGGCTGCAGAGGAATTTGGTCTGCAAATGCTTCTTGGTTATTGCTTGGCATGACTGCAATGGTGCTATCTTCGTGTTTGTGGTTACAGAAGATCATCTCCTCCAGTGAAATCTGCTTTGATAGCTCTCCCTAGCTGTCGATGAATTAATGAGCTGGCCCTAAACCAAGCAGTAGCTAATTAAACTATTTTCAATTCCCAGAACCACTTAATATTGCATCCTTGCAAAGAGGATGAATTAAGTGAGATTCAAATTGGCTTTTGCCAGAGCACTTGAGAGACACTTCCTCGCAGAAGGCTATTTCCATACAAGACTTCAACCTTCCAACTCCAGGGGCCTGAGAGCGAGCTGTGCCAATAAAAGCTGCAAGAGATGCTTTTAGCTGAGAAATATAGCTCTTTCTCGTGGTCTTTTTGTATGCAAACCACTGACTGTTGTTTAAAGGCTGGGCTTCTTGTGGTTTAATTGCCTGCTATTGTTCCACCCAAAAACAACTGCAAAAAGTCCTCTTCCTCTGCAGATCCCTTCCCCACGTGTATTTTGTTTCCAACTCGCTCTGCTGGCTGGGATTTCTCTCCATTATTTCGGCGTGAAAATACTGAAGCTGCTGGAAAATAATCTTCCAGGAGATAAAGTGCGGTTTTTATGCAGGGCTGTTAGAAAAGGGATTTTTGATGTGTACATCCTCAGTATCAGAGGTAATAGGTGATCTGAGAACTTGTGTGGGAAGGATGCTGTCCAGAAATTAAGGCTAAACATCTTCAGACGCTGAGGCTCAAGGAGGGCTTTGGGGGCGGGCTGGGGGGGGGGTGTTGTTGTTGTTGTATTGTGGAACCTCTAATTGCCCAAGGGGTATTTTGGCACCCAGCTGTATTATTATTAGTGCGCTGTTATTATCCTGCGGGAAAATACTGAGTACATTTTCCCAAAGGGATTTTTTCCCCCTTTTGTTTCCTTTTAATGGAGCCTGGTGCTTCTTTCTGATCTGCAGGGAGCACTGAGGCTTTCAGCAAACCTGCAACATTTATTTTGGTCTAAAGACAGATGAAGCAGCTGGCGGGGCTGGAGATGAAGCCCTGTGCTATCATGAGTTTGGAGTGGACTAGTAGCAAAAGGTACACATGCGTGGGGAAGCCCTTCTGTCCAGCTGAGAGTGAAGTGGATAAATCGTAAAGAAAAGTTTCCCAAAGTGGTTATCACAGGCTAAACTGTGCCCTGCTCTCCTGCTGCTTTCAGGAAGGTGGTTAATCTATTTCAGCTGCAGTTGGTCCTTCTTCCCCTTACCCCTTCCCAAAATAGAATTCATGTTGACGGCTGTAAGTAGCTCCAGCCTGAAATTCGGTTGAGATTTTTATAAACACAACTGGGGATGTGCTGGCCAAATCGAATGAGAGGTGAGCAATTGGTTTGGGTATGAAAACTCTAGCTTTACAGCTCGTCTGTCAATGAAAGAGGGAAAGAGGAATAATTCCTGACAATGGCTGATGGGGAGAGAGGTATTAGCACTTGAATTGGCAATATGAAAAGGTGAGGAGCCACTGCAGGGCAGAAGTGTCTCGAGCAGGAAAATCAAGTGGACTTCTGCTACTGGAAATCAAATTGTGTTTGTTTTTTTTTTTCTTTTTTCAGAATCACTTCTTGGGAGAAAGAGGGAAATTGAGGTGATGCTTCAAAGGTGGAAAGGTCTGATGCAGTACATGATTTAATTAAGGAAAAAGGTATACAGCTCATATCAGTGTTCACCACTATTTAATTAAGGGTACAAGGCAGTGCTCAGTAGCTGGCGGTAACAGGTCTGCTGCTGATGCTCTACAGCTGTTTGTTTCTGGTGTCCAGAAATGCATGCTCTGTTGCCTCTGTGCTGCCTGCTCCAATTATTTAAGGTTTCGTGCTGAGAGCCAGGAGAAAATGCTTTCCAAGCACAACGTTTCATGCAACAACCAAATAATTGCACCATGGGCATGTGGGATTTGGGCTGGAAAGGGTCACGGATTGCTCGGGCACTTGGCAGCACGGGTTGAGCAAAATGCTGCCGTTGGCAGCTTCGTGCAGGCTTTGCTGCTTTTGCTGTTGCTTGCTGAGAAATGCTTTTCTGTGCTTACAATACAGCATGTTCACAGTGCCAAACTTGCAGCGTTTCAGGGGTTTAAAACATAACAAGCAGCCTGATGGCTTTTGTTGAGTTTGGCAGCTGGTTCAGCAGCAGAGCCATGCTTGCTTGAGCTATCCTGGGCTGGGTAAATCCATCAGGCATTGAGCCAGTTGAAGGAACAGATCTGGTTAAAATGGGGTTCATGTGGGTATGTCAGCCTGCTGGGGCAAAATTTCTTTGGCAAATTAGCCAACGTCCTTGCAGGATTTTTCCTTTGGCTCGGGTGAGAAGACGAAGAGCTAGTAAAATGAAGGAAAGAATAAGAAATGAAAAGTATTGTATTTTTATCTGGAACTTTTCCTTTCTTTTTCTCCCCTGTTCCACTCCTGCAAGCCATGGGCATCTTAGTGATGGGAGCTTTTGAGACCTGATCTCTTCTTAGCTGTTATCATCCCAATGGATTTGATAACGGGGCTGTGGGGGGGAAGCCCCTATTCCAGGAAGCAGGCTCTTAACCGAATCTGCAAGATGCAGCAGTCCTGAGGTTCAGATACTCTTGCTTGGAGTGGATACAGCTGTTAAATCTCTGCTTCTGAGAAGCTTTTAATCTCTATTTTGTTCATGAGGGTGCTTCTGATAGGAAGGTGTCAGGCCCTTTTGAAAAGCTCATAGCATTGCTGGTCACGACCTCTGTGCTGGTGTGCAGCAGCACCAGAGACTGAAGAGAAGATGAAATTTCCTTTTTTTTCTGCTTAAAAAGAAATCTAAAGTCATGTGGTCTTGGTAGTACAATCTCAGGCTGAGAATGAATTTATTGATATGTTCCCTGTACCAGATGCCCAGGGCGTGCTGGAAAGCAAGTGGTGGGGAAGATGATTTTGGGGGGGGGAATTTGCTACAGCTGTAGCAAAGCTGCTCCGAGTTTCTCCGAAAGGTACCAGTGGGGTCACTCGGCAGCTGTTTTGAACCACTGCAGAGGCAGAGGAGAAGCAACAGACCTGAACCAGACCCTGGAGGAAAATTTAATGGGTTCAAAACCAGGATGTGGTGCACGCTTATCCTCTCTAATGATGGTGTTTTTATCGGGAGTTCACTGCGCCTTGCAAACTCCTGCCTTGAGCATTAACGGAAGGAAAAAGCTCTCCCGTTTGATTTTAGCTTCTTCCGCGCTTGGCCAGCAGCACACGAAGAAATAGCCATATGCCTCTGCTGCTTTTCTGCTCAACGTAACTCTCCGTTATGGCAGGAGCACCATGCATTTCCAAGTTTGGGGCTTTTATTTATTAAATGATGGCTTTATTTCCACCCGGCAATGTCTGCCAAAAGCTCTCTAAATGAAGAGCAGAGATTACCCGTAACGCAAACAGTCCCGCTCGCAAGGCTGTGCGCAAATGAAATGAAGTCAGCTAAATTGGATGATTGCTCTAAGCAATTTAAACCCAAATACATCTTGCTTGAGTTGCCTCTCTTCTTTCCTTCTCTTGTTTTTTGGACACTGACTTGCACGTTTGCAAGCAAATGCCCAAAGCTAGAGTATGTTTCAGAGTAATTAAAAGCCTGTTAGGGGATGCGCCTCACCTTGGCTTGGTGTTGGGGATAGAAGAGAAATGCCGTGGAGCCGGTGGGAGGCTGCAGAGTCTCCTGGCCTTGCTGCAAGGGAAGTTTGGGGGTTAAGTAGGGAGATTTCAGCATCCTAGCTCCATGCATATCTTCCCCAAACAGTTTGCAGCTCGATTCCTCGAAATGTAGCAATTGCACCGCGTGGTTTGGTAGCAACCATTGTTTGAGATGAGTAGAAACGTTTTGGGAATTCAGCTGGATGGGGTTTGCTTGCAGCTGGCCAGCGTCCTGTCTGGAGCATGCCAGTGCCGGGTTCCCATAGAAAACTCCTGGGTTAGTCAAGGCTTCCTGCAGCGTGATTGCTTTTTTGGGGATGCCAAAAAATGTGGTTATAAATAGTTGACTGGTGCAACTAAAGCTTGGGATTCCCTCCTTAAAAGCATTTCCTGAGGGTGTCTGAGAAACTGCCAAGTTTAAATGTGCTGGGTGTTGTCAGACAAGCCTCGTTATTTCCTGGCAGATTGTGCTTTAACATGCCTTGCTCCTAAAAGAAAAGGTGTTTGCTTTCTCTGAGAGGCAGAAGAGCAGTGCTCAGATGCTGTCCTTGGAGATACTGGCGCCAGGACTGGGGACGGTGAAGATACCTGGGGGTGAGTTTGTATTTTCAGCCATGTTTCTTCTAGGTTGGCGATGAGTCCAAGGGAAGAGCCTGTGTCTCTGGCGGAAGCTGGTGGCCAGCACAGATGGAAGAAAAATGGTTTTAATCCACAAATTTTCAAAGCAAACCTTGTGCTCCAGGACCTTTTTGGCTTGCGGGTGACTTGTGTTTGGCTCTACACCAAAACTACTGCAGAGGAAAGCACGAGGTGGCTCATGCACTGCTGTGTCAGGGCAGGGTGACAGTGAAGGGGACCCGCCAGAACTTCTGTGCCACTCCAGAAGCACACGGACTTTGCCTCCTCTCCCTCGCCACATGCTGCCAGAGGAAGAGCTTGATTAGATAATTGTACCGTGAGCAGCTCCAACAGCTGTCAGGATGGATAAAGCTCCTGAAGGCAAGAGATAAAAAAGACCTTAATTATTTCCCTGGCTTTTGAACGGAGGAAAGGCCACTGGGATGGGTAAGGATCGAAGGAGTGGTAGAAAGGGCTGGGCGGGGGGCGGTTAGGGGTTGATTTGTAGACAGATGCAGTCATCAGTTTATGTTTTCCAGTGAAATTTTGACTTCTGAGGAAGCACAGGTGGTGGATATTGCATTGATGTTTGGGATGCCTCTGAGCTGTGCTGGGGTTTGGAGCCAGCAGAGCTGCTCTGTCCTTGGTAAAACTGCATTTATTTCCTTTATTTATATGTGATTGTTTTTGTGTTGTTTTTTCTTTTAGTTATTGTTTAATTGGGGTTCCTCCCTGTGGATTCTGCTTTTCCTGCAACAGAGATGAGTCATTTGTGCAGTGAGTTCAAGTTGAGACTGGTGCTGGAAAAAAATACATTTAGGGTAAAATATCATGGCAAAGGGGAAGGTTGCCAGACCATCTGATCTAGCACCTGTTTAGGATTAGGGAAGGAGGCTGTAATTAATGCCAATCTTTCTTTCTTTTTTTTTTTTTTTTTAAAGAACTTATTGTCATGCAAGGCATCTCGTACACAGAGCCACCCTTGCAGCTGCACAGTGCTGAGCTCAGCAGCTGTGTTTTACCCAGCAGGGCTTGGTTAGCACTGACATAGGTGACTTGCCGCTCTAATTTATCTTAGTAGCCAGAGTTTTCATCTGGCCGGCCATTAATGACAATTGATACTGGCTCTAGGTACCGTGCCTTTGACTGCGTTCCTCAACAGATACGCTATTTGACACCAAAGAGTGTGTCTCTATCTAGAATGAATTTTTCTTCTTGGGGATTCAGTCTCTGTCAATATGGCTAAACGGATGTTCAGTGTGTTTGGCCAGAGGCTTATCAGGATTTGATATGTCTTGGCTTATGTAAGCACTGGGGACTTTTAAACCATCAGTGCTTTTACTAACAAAAGCCCAAATAGAGGAGGAGGCAGCTCTTGGTACAAGCGCTGTTGATCCGCACCAGGTTGCAATGGGGAGCACTGGTGGAAAGGCCACTTGCTTGGCACTCGGCGCTGCTGCCCCACATCCTAAATGTTTCTGAAGCTCTACCTGCAAATTACTCGGTCCGTGTTTTCCCAGCTACTCTGAGCTCAGCTGCGTGAGGTCTGTACACGTGTCGATCCCACATCACTGACCGCCGGAAGGATACGGAGTGGTGAAGCTACTGCTAAGGCAGTTTGCACAGTTGTTTTGGGGTTTGAGAGAAGAAAGTCTTAAAGAAGTGAAATGCAGGTTAGTTTCTCAGGGCTAAAATTCAGGTCTGGGGGAAATTCAAGAGCTGTAAGACGTAGAAGGTGGCTGCAGCTCTTGCAGTCCCACCTTTTCCATTAGGTAGGGAAGTTGCAGAGGTTTTAGGGTGACAGGACTGTCATCAGTAGGATAAATAGTGCTTTTTTTTTTTTTTCCTGGGCTCTTTATTTTGTTCATATGTTATGCTCTGGCACAAACTCTCCACAGCCTGTGTGTGAGCCTACCCAAACATCTCTGCAGAAGGGGGTCAGAGACTGTGTACTTCTCTCCTGCATGAACTTCAATCTGAAGAAGGAACCGGTGCCCTTTAGAGCTCTGCTGTTAGCAAGCAGATAAACTATCCTGTTGATGTTGCATGCAAAATGGTTTTAAAATAGCAAGTTGGTGCGATTTGGGGTGGCTTTTCCTCCACGGAGCTGGTGCAGGGCAGAGGCAGCAAGAAGGTGACTTTCAAGGGAATGCAACTGTTTTTGGCAATAAGTTATTCAATCCAAATTTCTGCATGCTTGACCTTAAAATATCTTGTAGTGTGACTGACACATCTAAGGAAACAGCAACCAAGGGATTAAAAAAAGTCTATATATTTGCTGCAGAGAAATTGGAGTTGGTTGTTAACCTCTACTCAATGTATGGATGTCAGGCAATTGGATTTGTGTGCTTTCTGCTTTCTTTATGCATCTCCCAGGGACCTGTGTGGTGGTGACACAAAGCAGTTGTTTATTTGGGGCTATGGTTCACATAAATATGCCTTTCAGTGGCCCCTCAGAGCCCTCCTTTTACTTCTTAGGGCTTCAAAACTGATGTGACCTACACTGAATAGGAGCTGAAGGACACTGAGAAGTGAGGTGATCCTTTATTGCACATCTTTAGTGCTCTGCTGTCTCTGAGTTGTAGGTCTTGGTTTGTGACCACCAGCAAAAGCAACATTTTGGAGGTGGAATAAATCTTATCAGTTTATCTGGCCAACAGAGAGATTCTCTTATTTACCCTGATTTTTTTTAATTTGTATTTATTTCTTATTTTTATGCTCCCACAAATGCATATGTTATGCCATGTGTGGCTGTAAATCCTGTCTCTCCCTGGGATATTCAACGAGTGGATCCTGCTGCTGCTCTGTGCAAGCACTAGCTGTTGGGAGCTGGTATCACCTGGCTTTGTGCTGGTTTTTAACACAGGTAAGTTAAACACAGCTGGAGATAAACAGCAAGTTTGGCAGAATGGCATCACACCAAAATTTGGTCCTGCTTGTAGCCAGGATTATTTTCTACCTTAAGATGATAGCTTTTCTCTCCATGGTGTGGTGAAGCAGAGTGTTTAATGCTGCAGTTGCAGAGCATTATGTTTGCTTTCTGTGCTGGTCAGATTGGAGTTTGGCTTTTTAGTCTTTAGGACAACTTAGTACAGGGACTGTTTTTCCTCCTCATTCATCATATTTGCTTCTGGTGGCTTCATATCCTCCTCCAACGTACATTGAAGGAGCTAGTTTTGGCTACAAGTGTGATGTGAAGCTGGGAGGGCTTTGCAGTGGGCAGTGATGGGCTTTTTTTTTTTTTTTTTTTTTAAGAATTGTCTTGTGATGGCCTGAAGCATAAAAGCTTTTAATTCCACCTGAGATGCACATTTTTGGGTGAGAATTTTTGGTGATGAGTTGATTTCAGCCATTGTGTGTTTCAGCTTCTGCTCCAGCGCTCCATAGATGGTTCAGATCTGTTTTTTTTCTTGCTCTCCATCATTGCAGATGAGTTATCATCATCATCACATCCAAGACATGAGACTCAGCTCCAGAAGGTGGATAAGACACAAAAAGCCTATATCAAAGTGGCACTTCTGCTTCCAGGTCTCGAGTGCACGGGAAATGACTAAGCCTGGGAGATTTTCGGGTAGAGGGAGTGATAAAGCTGAGCTGCATTATTACAAGAACATAAAGGAATTCGCTCCCTAGTTATAGCCCACAGTGCTATGCATCACGTCAATGAAACTGTATGGTCTCAAGGAAACAATATGAGGAAAACACAACAACCCTGAAGCCCTGGGCAAGCAGAAGACCATTAAATGGGCATATCACAGGGCTCTGCTCAATCCAGCCTCCTGCTCTAGAGTATGTTTTTCAAGAGGGAAAAGGCCAATTTCCACGTTCTTGTTCAAGATCTTCAGCAAGCGAGGGCAAGGATTACTGGGCATGTGCAGTAGTAACTTTTTTTTCCTCCCCTAGGTGCTTGCTCTCCATGTACAGCGTCTTCCACCATCATTGGTGGCTTTGGGGAGGAAGTCCTTGTTGCTGGCGATAGGCAGTAATTCTTGGACCCCGATGTACCCAGGTACTGTTCAGGTTCCTAATTTCCTGAAGGCCTGGGGATGAGATCAGGGTTGTACAGCAGGGCTGGGGAATGCTTGTTTATTGCCAGGGTTCTAATTAGGGTTTGCGTGGTTGGGAAAACCAGAAGCTGCTGTGGTGCTTGAGCCAAGTATAACCTCTGCAAATTGAAAGCTTTTATTGCATTAGAGGGTTTGGTTTTCTCTATTGCCGTAGGACTGGAGCGTGTTGGCTCAGGGTTGTGCATTGGTAGTGGCAGGAAGGAGTTTGGGAAGAGCTTGTGGCTCTGCTGTGTGCAGCTGAGCAAGAGGCAGCAGCATTTTCTCCGATGCCCAGGTTATGCATTACTGGTTTAACAGCGTGTCAAGCATCTAAGTTGCAAAATAACTTGACAGTACATCACAGCAGATATTGCAGGAAGCTGCAGCTCCATCTGCGATACTGGTGGACATCAGGTCTCTCCCACGCAACGCCTTTCAGCCATCATGATGGCACATTCAGTCCTGCTGCAAAGTATTTCCCGGGAAGAGTCAAGCAAATCGCAGGAGGAACGTTTGCTAGGGATGAAATTACAGCTGCCTGATTGCATTGGCTCCCATTCTGGGCGGATCATAATAAGCTTGGGGACTTCCAAGAAGTTTTTGATTTTTTTAAAAAGAAATATGTACAATTAAGGGAAAAAACAAATATGGAAAATATATGCTCAGGATAATCTGTGGATGATTAAATCCATTTGACTTTTTCTGAAAATGGGGAGGGAAAAATTTCTTCCTCCAAACTAGAGCACAAGCTGCTGGATAATTTCTGCAGCCCCATGGCTTTATTATTTAGCATATTTAGTCAGGTATTTCATGGCCATGTATTAAATATCCATAGAAGAGACTAAATCTCAGCACAGGAATGAGAAATAGGTATAGTAACAAGATGGCAACACCTCCATGTTTCCCAGGTGGAGACAGGTCTGAACTCCCAACACACTGTGGGGTTGGGGAACAGAGGGATTATTTTTAATTTTTAGTTATTTCTAGTGTTGGGAACCTCTGTAATGAGTTTGTGATTTGATGTGAATTAATTAGTGAAGCTTTTTAACGGAGAGAGAGAACTGCAATTACTCAGTGCTTTGGAGCTGAGTCTTTGAGGCTGTGGTTTCCCGGTGGGTTTTACCCAGCACAGCAGAGAGCATAGCTTGCATAGAAAATGGAATCAGATTCCTGCTTTTCTGAGGTTTATGAACTAATAAATCATCCTTTTGTATATATATTAAAAAAAAAAAAAAAGAAAATTTGAAGCTGCCGACTATAAGCTACAACTTCACCTTAGTTTTGCAGTTATAACTTCTCTGCTGGCAAATCCTGATTTCTTGGAGATATAAGCCTGGCTACCTCTGTACTCTTTGGAACATACTAGCCCCAAATTAAAAGCAATGTTTTGATAAAGCAGTATCTGTCAGGTGTCCCATCATGTCTGTGTGTGTTTGTTTTTATTTTTTTAACCCAACTGAGCTCTGCGCATCTGTACCCACCCACTCAGCTCCAGCACCGGTGCAGCGAGGCTCAGTAGAGCAAGTTGCCAGAGGGGAAGACACCAAGATGGCTGAAAATGGGAGAACAAGAGGTAAAAAACAAGTGAACCCAGTGAATGGGGCCTGTGGAGCTGCAAGGAAGAAAGCAGAAACTCCTGGCACATACAAGCCTTGCAAATACACAGGAAAATGGGATGCTCTCCTGCCCTCTCTAATAAAGTTACAGGGCTTCGGGCTGCTGAGGCTGGAGCATCAGTTGTTTCCTGAGGGGATAACACGGGTTTATGGAGGACTGCTCCGTCCCGTGCAATTAGAAGTGATGCTCTGCAAACCAGCACTGACCCAGGAGGATGCTCGAGTGCAATTGAGCCGTAGGAGCCAGAAACGCCTCTGCTCTGCATCGCTTTTGCCACTGGCATGGGCACAGCAGTGGGATGCTGAGGCTGGCACCCCCAAGCCCCTCTCTTTATCCTCCTCCTGTAATCAGAGTGTTTTACAAATCAGAAAATTGCACATTAACGCTTCAGTTTTATTCCTGCTCATCATCATCCAGCATTGCTTGCTTATTATCTTAACTCCTTGGAGCGATTTCTCCTCCCCCCCCACTGCTCACTTTATTCTTTATAGCTGCTGCGCTCACAATTGTACTGAGCCAGCTGTGCCGTGGTTTGCAGCAGCACAGATTAACATTTCCACTTTAATCACTGCCTGCCTGGGAAAATACAGGCCACGTTGTCATTTGAGTAATGCTATTGCACCATGGAAGGTCTTTTCATTTGCTGGTGTGTTTATTAGACAGGTTGGTGCTTTCATCTACTGCAGTAGGGTGTAGTGAAGCCAAGGCAACAGTTCAGCATGGGAAAGGGCAGCGTGTAAGGTAGGAGCTGGTGGTTAAATATAGCTTGGACTTAAAGAATGCAACACGCAGAGTTCCATTTGGAAATTGGCAGCTTGGTTTATGCATTGCCCAATAAAAAAAAAAAAAAAAGACTTCTGCATGTGGCTCAAGAGCATTGGGCATTAAAAGGTCAAATAAAGCATTAGCCAAACACTGCCGTTTTAGAAATCCCACACTGAAGTTTGCAAACAGGGTTACCATTAGCACAAATATTAGCAAATGAAATCACAGGGACAAGTGAAACTTGCTTTCTGCAGCTCTGGGGTGACAGGGAGCAAAACCAAACTCTGAATCAGCAAGTGGGGTGTTAATAGGGTTTGGCAGCTGGGAGAAGAGGAGGTAGCTTGCAATTTAAACCCATTCTGCTGCTTGGCTTCAAACTTTCTCCCTTGCAGGATGAACCTCTAAATGCTGTAGGGCATCCAGCAACTTTTTTTTCCTGCCTCTTACTCCTTTTTGAAGGCCCTTCACTGTGGATGACTGCCCATGAGTTGTCTTCTGCCTTGAGCTTATAGCAAAATTTTCCTTCACCCATGGTTTGGACAAGATGAAAAACTGACTTCGGAGCAGCAATGTTGTGGGGAGGGTGCTGGGAGCACCAGTAACCCAAAACCCATTCCCTGTGTCTTGTCACTTTATTTTTTGGTAATTTGGTTGCAATTTTTCTTCACTCAGGTGGCATTGTGAGATATGAAATAGCTGCAAGTGCATCCACACAGCCAGCAAGGGAATCGATGCCCTGCATAGACAGCATCATTTGCTTTGCGTTTCTTCCTCGCAGTTCAGTGTGGCACGCTTGCAAAAGGAGCACAGGTGAGAGCAGTAGCAGCACCACCTTTCATATAATTAAATGTTAAGTTGGTTGGGAGGAAGCATAATTTAGGTGCTGTTGTGTCTGTTTGAAGAAGCACGGAGCGAGGCAGCGGTAGCTGCTGCTTCCCCGTCTCGGACAGGGTAGGATGGATCCCAACCCTGCACCATGCCTGTGTGTGCAGCCTTGACCTTGCCTGGGCTGAAGTGCTGAACCTCAAATCACCACTTTCTAGCTCTAACTTGGCTGTAGGGAATTGCAACAGGATCCTGTGAAAAGCCTCACTAATTAATTTATTCAACAGGTGCTATTAAGGCAATAAACCCAGTCACGGAATCAGCAAATGCTGACTGCTCCCTTTGCTCTTCTAGCTGCAAGCCAGCCGTTCCCATCCCACTTAAACAAGTCTTGGGGCTACTAAGGAGGATTTTGGCTGACCCAGTCCCATGTGCAGCTAACAGACTGCAGGCTGTGCTGCCTGGGCCAAGGGCTGCAGCATGCAGGAGCTGGAGCCAGGCGAGGAGCAAGCAGTGCACAGCAGCCCCACTTCCACCTAGCAGCTTAGCAAAATCATTGCACAGATCTCTACCAGATCACAGATCTAGTTTTTGACCCCAAAACCCATACCAAAAGCTCCCCAAGCCCCTTTTCCCCAGTTCTGGCTGCTTGCACGGTGCTCCCCTTGCACCCAGCAGAGCCACAAGCAGCCAGGTCACCCAGGTCGCCTTCTTGCCCCAAAGCACCAAAAAATCTTGCATAAGAACTTCTCTGTACTTCTGGACTGAAGCTAGGGGCAAAACTTTATCTGTAAAGGTAAAGCTGGCAAAGTTGGAGGTGGCAGCCACGTGCCTAGGCTCGTCAAACTCATCACGCCAATGATTTGCAATTAATATGCTGGGGAGCCCCACTCAAGGGAAGAAGCAGCATCTTTATTGAAGGCACTTGGTATGCCAGCTGTGTGCAGAGACAACCAAAGCGCCATGGAGAGCACATCAGTAGCACAAGATGGTCTTTCGGAGGGTTTAGCACATTTTCCTGCAGCCTCAGTTTTGGCTTTGCTCAATTCTTAGAGGAAACTTTCTGCTTGTAAAGCCAGGGGTGGTATGTGGGGTGGATGGGGAATTCTCATCCCTTGGGCGTAGGAGGGGGACAGGGCTCTGTTGGTGGAAAATCTCCCTCCAGTTGCCCCCTCAAATGACTGCAAAATCCCAAATTTTGCCCGCTGGTTGATGTCCAGCTGTTTCAGTAGTTCCTGCTGGTCCTGAGCGTTAAATGCCAGCTGAGGCATTTATTGCTGTAGTTAATGATTGGCTGGGCCTGATCCTGCCAGGGGTGGTGCTGTGTTAATGATTAAAACCCATAAATAAGGGCTTGCTTGTTCCACGTGTGTGACATTCCCTTGATTCAAGTAGCATATGCCAGTATCTCCAGAGGGGAAAAAATATTCAGGAATAAAACCCAGAGACCCAAAATCGCTTTCCCTATTAGATGGGCTGCTTTCCTGACCCCTTTTCCTGCTCCCTCTGTACCCCTAGAGCATCGCACCCAAGCGATGTTAAATAAAGTTTCAAGTCCTGCTTAAAAGTGGACTTTGGAATTATTCAGCTCAATGTTAAGCTTTCTAAAAGCTATGCCTGCATCTCCATTGTGTCCAGCAGGGCTTTTGCATTATCCATCCATTATGGTAATGTTAGTAATAAATAAACAGATGATTTAAGGTTGGCTTCTATCTCCTCATCTCTGAGTGCTCTATAGATGCAAGTGGCAACGCATCCGTATGCACTTGTGCAGCCAGAAGAGCGCTTGTTCCTTATTGTTTTTCTTTTACAGAAAAGAAAGTATGGTATAAAATTTTACTCAGTTGAAGGGGAAAAAAAAGTAAAATTTAAAGATCTCTGGACATCTGGTAAAGGGTGTTGAGTTTTCTAGGGAAAATGCTCTGCAAGGGGCAGGGAGAGAGGGTCTTGATGCTGCCTTTGCAAGTATGCAAATGATTTTTTTTTTTTTTAAGGGGAAAAAAAAATCATTCCTGGGCACCTGAGGGTTCCCCACAGCCCAAGATCTGAGTAACAGTAAAACTCAGCACCACGTAAATCAAATCTCTCCTTTCTGGAGTGCATTAGACAGAAAATTCTCCATAAACATTGTCATATCAAAGTAACCAGAGAGTTTTATTGTTTTTTCCAATCCATGCAGCACCAATCTGGTGTTTAGGAAAGAGTTATATGGTATAATTAACCACTTGTGGAATATAGGTGGTTATTTAACTGGCTGATGGGGACATGGTGCTGGGAGTGAGTCTGCAATGTGCTTGCAGTATTCTGGCCTGATTTGTGCTGCCAGANAAATATTCAGGAATAAAACCCAGAGACCCAAAATCGCTTTCCCTATTAGATGGGCTGCTTTCCTGACCCCTTTTCCTGCTCCCTCTGTACCCCTAGAGCATCGCACCCAAGCGATGTTAAATAAAGTTTCAAGTCCTGCTTAAAAGTGGACTTTGGAATTATTCAGCTCAATGTTAAGCTTTCTAAAAGCTATGCCTGCATCTCCATTGTGTCCAACAGGGCTTTTGCATTATCCATCCATTATGGTAATGTTAGTAATAAATAAACAGATGATTTAAGGTTGGCTTCTATCTCCTCATCTCTGAGTGCTCTATAGATGCAAGTGGCAACGCATCCGTATGCACTTGTGCAGCCAGAAGAGCGCTTGTTCCTTATTGTTTTTCTTTTACAGAAAAGAAAGTATGGTATAAAATTTTACTCAGTTGAAGGGGAAAAAAAAGTAAAATTTAAAGATCTCTGGACATCTGGTAAAGGGTGTTGAGTTTTCTAGGGAAAATGCTCTGCAAGGGGCAGGGAGAGAGGGTCTTGATGCTGCCTTTGCAAGTATGCAAATGATTTTTTTTTTTTTTAAGGGGAAAAAAAAATCATTCCTGGGCACCTGAGGGTTCCCCACAGCCCAAGATCTGAGTAACAGTAAAACTCAGCACCACGTAAATCAAATCTCTCCTTTCTGGAGTGCATTAGACAGAAAATTCTCCATAAACATTGTCATATCAAAGTAACCAGAGAGTTTTATTGTTTTTTCCAATCCATGCAGCACCAATCTGGTTTTTAGGAAAGAGTTATATGGTATAATTAACCACTTGTGGAATATAGGTGGTTATTTAACTGGCTGATGGGGACATGGTGCTGGGAGTGAGTCTGCAATGTGCTTGCAGTATTCTGGCCTGATTTGTGCTGCCAGAGATTTTGGGTTTCCCTGTGATTCAATGGAGACGAGGAGAGAGCCTGAAACTACTGGTAAAACCGAGGATAAAACCAAGTTTTATCACGAATTGCTCTCTTAAATGTCACTTCAAATTAAGGTAAGCATTTTAGGCAACTTTGAGCATATCCAGAGATTTGATGGTCTGGCTTAAATCTGCTGCTTCAGACATCCCTTACCTGTGTCATAGCCTGATTTTGTAGAGAAATATTATTTCTCCCATGCTCTTTTGCACACTAAATTCACTTCTGAATTAAGGTGAAGAAAGTGTATTATATAAACAGGTAAATGCATAGAGGGTTGGTCACCAAATGCAAAGATTTCTCTGTGCAACAAGCTGAAAATAAGACCTGCAATGCCTGCCCCAGTGCACAGGCAAACCTGCTGGAAGGAGATCAGAAAATCCAGCGAAAAGTCATGGGGGAAGTGGTTTTTTTTTTTTAATCTAATGTTCCCCTGGCTGCAGCATCCTTCAAAAAGGAAAGAGAGGATGGAGGAAATATGGGGCATCACACATCTCCTTGCCTTGCATTAAGTGTATCTCCCCAGATGTCTCTTGCTCAGCTTTTCACTGGGTGCTGGAGTTTTTTACAGAGAAGAAATGCTGGTAAAAAGAAATAGTCTGTGCTGGGGATGCTTTTGCTGTTTTCTTCCTTTGTACAGGTGTTCATAGCGTGAGCTACCTTGAGTCTTAGCAAAATGGAAAGCAGATGCCTTGAAATGGAGTCACTTGAAATAAAGTAAAAAAATGATACAAACTGGGAAGATGGGGATGGGGATAAAGTTGCAAGTATGGAATAGCCCAGCATGGGAAAGGGCTTTTTAATGAATAATTTATTACCTCTTCCAGCACCTGCCACAGATAAAACCCTAACAAAGCAGCAGATGGGATAAAATGCATTGATGACAATGTTGGGACACTGGTTTAAACCAGGTCCCAACACATTAAAAGTTCATAAATGGATTAATTTAAAAAAAAAGGGGAGAGAAAAGTTGACTGCCGTCTTTGCTCATTCAACCTGATCACAGTAAAGTGTAGCTAAATCATGTGCAGAAATGTCATTTTTGGTCTGCATTTCACCACATTATAATATCCTGAAGTATAGGATCCTTGGCATTTGGGGAATCAGGCATCTGCTGGCCATTCACAATAGTGTAACCCTAATCCTGTCTCTGTCTCACCCTTGCAGTTTATATGTTAAAAGGAAAGGGACGTAAGCTCTTCCGCTGCGCTGAATTGTTCTTCATCTCCTAAGAGCTGATGTAACAAACTCTAGCATCGTAGCTGGGTAAATACAGCTCCCATGTCTTTGGGTGCAGCCTCAAGTCACCGCATTTCTCCAAAGCTCGCTTGAAATTCTCCATTTCTCTACCCAGGTGAGAAGCGGTGTACCACAGGTGTTTTCCCCCCAAGATCTGGGGTTTTTAAACATTTCCCAGGGCATGAACCACACTGTGGACAGCATTGCTTTTTCTTCACTTCTCCAAACTGCAGCATGCTGCAGAAATGTAGGGTTTTTTCTCTTTGCTGGGTGTTCCCAGGTTTTTTCCCGCATCGAAGGAGACCGATCGCAGATATCGCTGTGTGCCCTTTAACCTGTCCCGGTGTTTCCCAGCTCCTCCAGTCTCACTTTGCTCTTTTTGTTAAACATCAGTTTTCTCTCTAGTTTTAGGTTTGCACAGCCATGCCATAGAGACTGATAGGAAACTCTTCCAGGAGCTGTACAATCTTGCAGTGCCGATTTTTTGCTCCACAAACCTTTCCTTTCAAGCGCCCAGTCTCGATGTAATCATTTCTGTTTCCGTGTTCCTACAAAGGTGAGTGCCAGGCAGCTCAAGGAGGAGTTGAAGTGGAGGTGCTGCAGGCAGCAAATGTGTACATTGGTCTCTGGTCCTAGGCTCCAAGCAATTGCCTGGGGGAAAACTGCGCCTGTTCCTCTTAGATTTTGGGCTGCCACTTCACCCTCTGCTGCTGCAGGGCACTCCTGGGATCACTGCAGGATTGCACCAGGCTCTTCCAGCACTCCGGGAGGGACAGGAGGCCCCGACTGCAGCACATTTGCCGTTAACAATTTTCTAGAGACCTACTCGGACACCGATTTCTGGAATGCCTGTTGAAGTGAAACTGCTTGAACAGAGGCTTGCTGTTGATCGCAGCAACAAAGCCAAGCGGCAAACTCAGTAAAGGGTTAATGCCGGCTGCTCGGGCTTCTGCCTTCCCTCTTTCACGCTGGGTTCCTGCCAGGCGGAAGCAGTTCGAGTTGAAGGCTGGCGTGTGCACGGAGCGGGTGCATGTCTGCGCTCTCCGGTACGGCGGCGGAGGGCAGCCAGAGCAGGGAGGGCCTGGCGGGCAGCGAGCGACCCCCCCGGCTGGGGCTGCAGGGATGGCACAAGCCTCCAAGTGCCGAAACTCCCTCCTCTGTTACTACAGCATCAAATTTGCTCTGTCCACCTATGCCACCCTCTTCTCGGTAGGTGCTCGGGTTGCTTTGCTGTCCTTCCTGGCGTTGCCCCCACGATGCCAGCCCCGTGGGTTTGATTTGACTTTGCAGTGTCAAAATTTCCTCCTGCAAAGAATCGAATCTCTGTGGTAAAATCTGGTGCTGTGTGTGTTGCAGAGTCCCTCATGCTTTGTGCTAGCTGGGTCCAAAATGGGCAATACTGGGTGAAACTGCAGGTTTTGATGGATTTAAGAGCGCTGTCCTCAGACTGCCCATCCCCAGAGCCACTCCTGCAAATCCCCTGTAGCAGTGAGCTGCGTTTCAAGGCACTTGGAGCACAAACATGGAAATGTAACAGAAATTTAACATTTTTATGGCACAAGGAGTCATTGGACAGCATTGCCTGTCTCGGCCATTACCTTTATGTGCTTTGATAGGGATGAGGCTGAAGCTGGGCGTAGAAGCAGCCAGCAATACCCATTAGCACGGATGTGGCAGTGATGGGTATTTTGGCCCATTTTGGTTATTTTAAGAGGAAAAATAAAGCTCGTTTTTAAGCAGTTTTGGTCTTGTACCATCGAGGCAGATGTGGTCAGAGTGAGGCTTCCCCAGTGCCTGGGCGGTGCAAACACGTGTTGGGGACAGGGAAACCAGCAGGACATTCACCACCCTTTAGGATCCATGCATCCCCAATTAAGAAATTGGACGTGAATTTAGCACCTTCCCAGGGTTAACCTTTCATAATCCAGTCCATACTATTTACAGGTATTTCTTCCTGACATCTAATTAATCATCTTTGCCTCGTGCACTGCTGCTGGCTGGGTGTGTATAGTGGTATGCATATCTAATTGTATTGGTGTAATTAATTGCACAAATATCTCTGGTGTTCCCAGGCAGGCTGAACAGTAAATGGCGTTGCAAGCAAAGCTTGAAAATGCTTCCTCCTCCCACCGGCTTATTTTTTTGTTGTTGGCTTTTTTTTTTTTTTTTTTTATGAATGAGCTTCTTGGAGGGCAGTGCTTGCCCTCGCTAGCTGGGGATGGTGAAGTATGTTGTCTAACCATGCCAAAAAACTTGTGTCTGCCTCAGGGCATGAATGAGAACAAGAAAAAAGGCGCTTTTTTTGCAGAATATCTCATCAGTTTCCTGTAGCCTGTGGGGCAGGAAGGCTCCTGAGGGGAGAAGAGATGTCAGGTATCTCCGAGGGCAGCCGGGACCCCTGTGGGACTCCTGCTGCACCCAGTGTCAGCCAGAAAACATGGATTTTTATAACGCATTTGTGCCTGTGGCTTAAGTAAAGCTGGCTTGAGTTTTTCGTAGGGATAGTGCAATATTTTTGCTCACAAAATTAATCTCTGGGAAAGCCTGTCAACATGGTTTTGTTTTCTGTAACGATCTGAGTTTTGCTCAGTTTGTGGTTTCCTAAAAAATGCCTTTAAGCAGCTGTAGGGATGGGGAGGAGGTGCAATTTTTTTCTTCCAACCAGTTTGAACCCAGGTCTTGGCTGCACTTTGCAAATGCAGGTTAACGAGGGGATGCACCAGCACAGTTGCGATACCAGATGCTGACGGATTGCTGTGCGTGTGGTGGGAGGGGGCATTTTGCAGAGCTCAGGATGGAGGAGCACGTAGCTGTGCACGCCCCGGCGAGTCTGCAAGCAAGGAGAAACTCAGTAATTCCCCAGTGACTGGGAAGCAAAAAAAGCTGCAAAAAAAAGCCTATTTTGTATGGCTCCGACCCAGCCTGCCTTCAACCCAGGGATGTACTTGCTCATTATCAGTCCTGGGGCAGTCCTCGCGCACGTATGTTGCACGTAGCATCCACAGGGATCGCACGGCTCTGCCGACCTTTTCAGCCACCTGAACTACTTCTGGCCTCATTTGCACATGTTGCCTCTGTATTAATTCAGCAGCTCTCCCAGGCTGTTCTGTCTCTCTAACCAGATGTGACTGGGGCCAGGCTTCGCTGTGGCCAAACATACTCGATAGTAATTATTGTGCGGAAACTTCTTGCTTGCACTGAGTGAATGCCTTGAAAATGTAACACCCCTCCGCCATGGGGAAAAATTTGGTGGAAAAGACCTGATTCACTGGGAAGGATTGAGGCGGTCTGAGGTGAGATGCATCACAGTTTTCTAGCACTGGGTTGTCCTAGCCTGCAGGAAATTGGTTGAATAGAGAGAGTAACAAGACTGGATCCTTTCCAGCACTTTCCTGTAATGAAAGCAAATATTTATAGGTGGGAAAATCAGTAAAGGAGTGTGGGGTGACCTAGAGAGTGGCTTTAAACCACACATGGAGCAAATTGCCCAGAGGTTTGAGCATCACAGATTGGACCGGCAGCTTATTGCAGCTTCCCACAAAGCTCTGCTGGCATCACTGTGAGCCTATTACCCTTTATCTCTTGAAGGTTTCGTCGTCTCCTGGAGCAGCTCTAGATCTGGTCTGTGCCCCAAGAAAAGAGGAAAAAAGTCTGCTATCCTGCAGATAGCTTTGACTTTTATGTTCTCTGCAGTGTATCTGCTGCGCATTGGATATTCACGTTTACAGGGCAAGAGGCTGCAGGTGTGCAACAACTAGCATGTCACAGCCCTCCTGGCTGGTTTTATCTGGGCAAATTTAATACAATTTATCATCCTTGTTGGAGGTGGAGCAGCTCAGTTTGCAACTTGACTTAAAAAAGGAAAATCGCCTGGTGCCAGAGGCTTGTTTTCCAACACGTTTGTCCCCTAAACTGAGATTGCTGGAATAATCCGAAAGTGCAGGAAACATTTAACATTTCTGTTTTGGTAAAATCTTCTGTGGCATGAGTAACTTTCCTACATTTTGCAAGGAAAATGTTGTCAAAGATTCAGCTGCGCATAAAGTTGATGTTTTCTTGTAAAAAATAAACGCCTTTTTCATTTTATGATTTTTTCCATCCATTTGAAAAATGCTATTTTAATTGACCCGTATAAAAGCATATTTTTTTACAACCCTACTTACTGTCAGCGGTTATGCATTATATGATGTATTGAATCACAGTATTATTAATCCCATGATTCTATCTTTTAATAACTAAAAGCACTCAGTACTTTCTATATTGTGTTTTCTCTCCTTCACATTACGGTAAAACATTTTGACACGTTGAAGAGGAAAAGAAGTGCCCTGCCTGCTAACTGGAAGGTAGACAGGTCTTCAAAAACTGGGAAAAGTGATTTTGTTGTGAGCCAGGGATATAAAGAACAAGATTTGGAGTTTTGTGTCAAGGTTTGCACCTCTGGTCATCTTGGATGGAGAGCGAAGTGAAGCCCTATTCCCTCTTCTCCTCCCTGGACCAGTGCTCTGACTCACGGAATCTGTCTGCCTGGGTCTGTGTGGGCTTGAAGCCACCATCGTTGTGACTTTTTGATGTTCCTGAATAAGGAGAAATTACTGCCTGGCATTAGCATTGACTCATCCAATTAATGCTGTTCGCCCTGGAATGAGCCGTGTCTGCTGCTTGGCCCTTGGCAGGCTTCAAGGTTGCACTGCTTTGGCCATGTTTACATCCCCTGGGATTTGCAGCACCCATTTGCTCTGCCTGTGGGTGAGAGTAGCTCCCATTACTCAGATCTTTTGGCTCTTGGAAAAGGGGAATGTAGCACCTCTTAGGTATTTATGGGATTTTTAGGAGAGGGTAGGACCACGCGTGTCTCTGGTTAGCATCAGGTAGCTGCCTCTTTGCAAAAGCCAAGTCATGCAGGGATGGAGGAGCAACCACAAGCACCGGAGAACCCGTGGCTCAGAGACAGCTTTGCAAACTCCCTGTCCCACCTGTGGGTTAGCTGTGAGCTCAAGCCTCCCATTTGGCACCCCTGAGCCCTGCCAGCGTCATCAGGCTGCGTTTTAGATTGTCTGTGCGTTAATGGCCTTTCATCCCATTTCTTGGCATTAGTTGCCTCCAGGTCTCTAAATGACCCTGCAATCAGTGAGACAGTGATTTTCACCAAGCTCCCCTTAACTTTGCTCCCTCCTAGACCCCAGCTCCTTTCTTTGCCATTAGATGGAGCACTGTCTTTCACAACAGTGACAGTTTGATCGCATGGTTAGTATATAGAAATGGGATAATCACCCTCTTGTTAGAGGGCAAGTGCATATTTGCTTTTTCTCCTGGATGCATTGCAGAGCACTTGTAATTACCGGCTGCTGACTACCCTGGTGTTTGCACTGCATTAAGGTGATCACCGGGCAATTGATGTATAACTGCAAAAGATTTACCGGCAGACTTCATTACGTGCCTTACCATGTCACTGAGTGTGGGTAGTAGAAAATGGTTGTGATGCCAGGAATCAACAATAGCTTCGCTGACTGAATTCATACAGCAAAAACAACACCCCCCATCCCTCAAGATGAGCCCAGTGATGGAAACCAGAGCAGCCAGACTTTGCAAGGGGTGACGTAATCTTTTCCAGCTGCTTTCAGTGCTCTTCTTCAGCTGATGGGGGACAGGATGATCTGATTTATGATGAAATGCACGGTTTCCCCACTTGCATTTTTCTACACACAGGTGCTGCACAGGACCTGGCAAAGACTTTGACACTGACAGTTTTCTCCAAATCCACTGTTTCTCAGCAGAACCACTGCTTTTCAGGGAATGTCTTTTTCCACAGCTATTTTCCATCAAAATCCCTTTGCCACCATTCTTGTAAGGGCATCAATCCCCTCTTGTCATTAGGAAACTAGTTGTATTCCTGGCTCCAGTGAGATTTCCTTTGCAATCTCCCTTTGCCAGGAGATGTACCGGAATATCCATTCCCTTCCTCAAGGAGTGCATTGCTCTGCAAGGATCTTTCTCATGCTTGAAGGTGCTTTGCGTGGCAGCAACTCACTTGTTCTTAACCGGAGGGTACTTTATAGCAGGCAGGGTGAGGAGATGGGCTGGGGTCCAGCCTGCAGTGATAACCCTTAGCCAAGCAGGTTGTGAAGTGCTGGGTGATTTCTTAAACTAGGAGTTGAGCAGAGAGAGCTGAGAAATTCAAGCAGATCAGTTCAGTATTTACTAACTTTGGTTCTTCCAATTTGCTTGTTAGTCCTGGGGAAAAGTTTGAGTTGTGCATGGTGCTGTCTGGGCACTCAGAGCGGGGTCTGGGGCTCTGGTGGTGATGGGAGGAAGAAGGACCAGCCCTGCTCTGCAGCAGCTTCCTGCATGCTACATGCTTTAAATGTTTTGAGAATCATTTCAGCCCTGGAAAAGCTATTTTTAAGCAATGCATCCTGAAAACCCTCCTTGGTTTCTCTCCCTTGGTAGCCGGTGAAGCCTAGCCTGTGCAAGCTGCTTCATCAGCCCCTCGACCCTCCAGCCCTCAGCCCTCCCCAGGTTTCCTTTATGCACTTTCCATGATCTCTTCCGTCATTCGCATCACAGATCATTAATTAAAATGGAGAAAGTGTTTCTGATTGGCACGCAGGAGGGACAGTGGGGTTTATTAGCAGGGGATGCATGGTGTGCATTAATGTCTACCCCCCACCTTCAAATCCAAGTGTATTTCCTGGGACACGGTGTAAGAGAGAAACATTAAATCAAGCCTAATCCCAATGCACCAAGCTGATGCTTAAAATAGAGGATAAAGATGAAAGTGTGATTAAAAGCCTGTTATCAGAAGTAGGCCTGCCTGTTTAGTTTCAAATAGCTAAACAGTCTGTAAAATACTGCAGTTCTAAGCTTGACTTTCTGAGAGATTTCAGTTCCTCATATGAGACGTAGCCTGGAAGTGGACGGTGATGGATGGACATAAACCAGCTACAGTAACTCTCCACAGATAGTGTCCAACCAGAGTCGAGAAGAAAATAAATCCTCTCTCCAAAATAGCAAGGATTATGCAAGAAAATTAAGGATTGACTTTCAGTGTGAATTAACAGGAAGAGTTTGAGCAAACTCATTAGGAGCAATGAAGCCTCTTGGAAAGGTGAAAGCAATGGAAAAGGAGCGAGAAAAGGAGGTGTTCTCTTCAGCAATGTAGCATTGTGAGCATGAGCACCTTTGGCCAGAGGCTTTCCTGCAGGAGTCTCCCACTGGGATTCGGTGTGGGGAGAGCTGCAAAAAGCAGCATGAAAATCAATCTGGTTGCTCTTTGCTTTCCTCACTGACCTTTCCAGGGGTCAGCTCAGTGCCGGCTGTGCTGCAAATGGCTCATGACAGCACTGAGCACCTGGGATCACCTTGCTGGCTTTTATCTGCAGGAGCTAAAGGGATGAAAGCAGCCCTTTTTGGAGACCTGCTTTATCTTGGCACCCTTGGGCTCTCTTTTTCACTTTGGGCTGTTTCATTGAAGGGGGAGAGGTGGGAGGAAGGTTGTCATAAATAGTCCATTACTCCTCTTTATGATGTTTTTCATCCACAGTGCAAAAAGAGCTAGTGTCCCGACGTGGGTTTTGGAGCAAGCTGGTGCTCAAGCCAGGTGCTGTAGTGGAATGACTATTTTGGGGGATTGTGATGTCCAAGAGTGGGAGTTTGGGAGGGTGGGCTGGCAGTGTCATTGGCTGCCAGCCTCTGGACAAGGGCCAGCCTGAGCATCTGAACATATACAAGCAGGGAGGGGAGAGGAAAAACCTAGCAAAAAGCAGGTCAAAGCTGTTCAACTACATGTATCACACTGCAATTATACATCCCCTTCCCAGTCAGGAGAAGAGCAGCCTGGTCTTGAGTGCTCTTGAAGAGCAAAGGGGATGTGCTGCGTGCTGACAGTGCTGTTTGGGGTTGGGCGTTAAATGCACTGGAGCTGGGAGTCTTTTGCTTGGCTCTCACAGAATGACAGAATATCCCGAGTTGGAAGGGACCCACGAGGATCACCAAACACAACTCATGGCTCCACCACACAGGATCACCCAAGATCAAACCCTATGTCTTAGATCATTGTCCAAATGCTTCTTGAATTCCAGCAGGCTCGGTGCCGTGACCGCTTCCCTGGGGAGCCAATCACCCTCTCGGTGAAGAACCTTTTCCTAACACCCAGGCTGAACCTTCACTGACGCCACTCCATGCCATTCCCTCGGGTCCTGTCGCTGTCCCCAGAGAGCAGAGATCAGCGCCTGCCCCTCCGCTCCCCTCGGGAGGAAGCTGCAGGCCGCCATGAGGCCTCCCCTCATCTCCTCTTCTCTGGGCTGAACAAACCCACTGACCTCAGCCGCACCTCCTACATCTTCCCCTCTAGACCCTTCACCATCTTTCCAACTCTCCTTTGGACACTTCCTGATAGTTTCAGGTCCTTCTTTTCTTGTCGTGCCCAAACTTGCACCCAGCACTTGAGGTGAGGCCGCACCAGCGCAGAGCAGAGCAGAGCAGGACGATCCCTGCCCTCGCCCGGCCAGCAGGGCCGTGCCTGATGCACCCTGGGCACGGCTGGCCCTCCTGGCTGCCAGGACACGCTGCTGGCTCAGGTTCAACTTGCTGCCCACCAGAACCCCCCAGATCCCTTTTCCACGGAGCTGCTCTCCAGCCTCCCGTCCTCCCCCAGTCGGTACGTACAGCCAGGGCTGCCCCCGCCCAGATGCAGCATCCAGCACTTGCTCTTGTTCAGCTCCACGCCGTTGGTGATGGCCCAGCCCTCTAATTTGTCAAGATCTCTCTGCAAGGCCTCTCTGCCCTCGAGGGAGTCAACAGCTCCTCCCAATTTAGTATCAGCAGCAAACTTACTCCGTATGCATTCCAGTCCTGTGTCCAGATCATTTATAAAACCATTGAAGAGCTGGCCCCAAAATGCAGAAGCCCTGCAGAAGTGACTGGCCGCCAGCCTGAGGTAACCCCATTTACCAGAACCCTCTGAGCCCGACCCGTCAGCCAATTGTTCACCCATGGTAGCATGTATTTGTCTAGCTGTGTGCTGGCCATTTTGTCCAGAAGGATACTGTGAGAAACACTATCAAAAGCTTTGCTGAAATCCAAAAAGGTCACATTGACTGGTTTCCCTTGGTCAGCTGGGTGGGTAACCTTGTCACAAAAGGAAATTTAGTTAGTTAGACGGAACTTTCCTTGTGAGCCCGTGTTGGCTGTGACCAGTGACTGTGTTGTCTTTCAGGAGTTTTTCAGTAACTCCCAGAAAAATCTTCTCCATAATTTTGCCAGGCACTGAAGTGGGACTGACAGGCCTGTAGTTACCAGGGTCTTCTTTCTTCCCCTTCTTGGCAATTGGGACGACATTTGCCAGCTTCCCGTCAACTGGGACCTCTCCAGATTCCCAAGACCATTGAAAAATAATTGAGAGGTCTTGCGATGACATTGGCCAGCTCTTTCAGTACCCTGGGATGAATCCCATCGGGCCCCATAGAATTATGTGCATCCGACTGGAGCAGCAAATCCCACACAAGCTGTGTCTGGGACCTCTTCCACCTTCACCTTTCCTTCAAAGCCTCTGCTTTTTCCTATTGGCATCTGATGCCTGTCTTGCACTTCCCTTGCAGATCCTTGGCCTCATTATCCTGTGCATTGGGATTTATGCCGAAGCAGAGAGGCAGAAGCACAAAACCTTGGAAGGGATCTTCCTGGCTCCAGCCATCATCCTGCTTCTGCTGGGCTTCATCATGTTCAGCGTCTCCTTCATCGGCATGGTGGGGAGCCTCAGGGACAACCGGACACTGCTGAAACTGGTAAGGCTGTTGCCACCGTCAGGTTTGTCTGGGTGACTTCAAGGAGGAAGATTAATGTATCCTATTAACGAGTCACCACCATGACTTACCAAAAGGGTGTGCCCCTTCCTGGTTTTAGGTGCTGCTCAATGTTTTTAGCTCAGCCGTGAAGCCAGTGGAGGAGTAATGGGGAGAGGATATATATAAATTGTGGAGCTGGCACCCTGTTATCCACAGGCAAATGCTTCCCAACATCTGCAGGAAGCTCTGCTGTCTTTCTCCCGGGTCGAGTGAGTTATTTTAGGGCTCAGATCCCACCTCTGGTGGAGGGAAATCTCCACCATTAAGTTTGCTTTAGCTGCAGTGATGCCAATAGAAAGTAACTTTATTTCCTTTTGCAAGGGAGTTATTAGTAGAGAGGAAAATTGCCTTTGAAGTCCAAACTGGAAGAGATCCAGGACACTGGTGCAAAACCTGTTTTCCAAGGGTTGTATCAGAATTGTAGCATCCTCACTGTCCTCCACTTTGCTCTGGGGGTGACACCTCTACCTACAGTGAGGAGCATGAGACTGAAAGGATTTATAAGCTGAATTACAGGCTGTTCCCTCCCTGTGTATGGGGACGAAGCTCCTCCATCACCCTCGGCTGGAGCTGACGTCCACTGTCAAGCTCAGTGACAGCTCTGTTGGATCTTCAGCTGTGACTGACACTCCCTCAGTGAGGATGTTGCTTTTGGATGAATAATCTGTGCTGGTCCACAGAGCCTTCCTGCTGGTGTGTGTGTGCCTTGCATGCTAATGGTTCACATAACACCTTCCTCTCCCACTTGTTTAAGTAGATTGGTTTGTTAAAATCAAACACTGCATAGCTAGTGCTCACTTCCACTGGCTTGCAATATTGCCTTTAAAAATTGCTCAGCATTTTCATCTTGAATTAATACAGATGAGGGCCCAGATTGGAAAGACAATATTGTCTTTGCTTCTGCATTACTGGATGAAATTATCATTGCTTTCCAATACATCTCATGTGATGGGTGGTTGTTTGCATTGCATTTAAGAAGATGGCTGGGATCAAAGCTGTACTCTGTTGCAGTGTGATACCGTCTGGTCTGTTCAAGAGCTCAAAGTAAGCTGCCTCATGACCCTGGGTCTTTGGAGGACGCTCCAAATGAGTGGCCAGAGAAGTCCTGACCAGGTGACGTTTCTGGTATTTTAAATAGCCCTGATAGCTGGCTTGCTAAAAAAAGTAATTTTTAATTAATTCCCTATCAGCTGACTTTTTTCTTTCTTTCTGGGTGCTGAGTTATCCCAGTGGGCATTTGCCTGGACTGAGTTATATCTCTAGTATATATCCCTCTTCTTTCTGTCCATAAAAGCAACTAGAAAAGCCCTGTGTTTCCTTATGACATAAGCCCAGATGATATTTTTCTGCCAAAGCTGAAGTTATGTTGCTTGTGGAGAACATTACATCTTTTTCCTCTGTCTACCTTTAAAGCTGTACAGTATTGTGTTCATTCTATCTAGGATTATTCCAAAGAAGGATAATTACTTCAAATTTTTGATAATATTTTCCTTTTTGTGCTAATACTTAGGATTCACGGCTAATACTCTTTTTCTTTGGCTGACTTTGGAAGTGGAAAATTGACACATCAGAGGATAGGAAATCTCATCTTCATAGCAACCCAGGGCAACAGAAACCCAAGCTCATTAACTGCATTTCACAGGTTGTCGGTCAAATCAATTCTGCAATGGGCATAGCTGAGAAAAAGAAATAATCCTGCCCATTTGGGTTGTTTTTTTCTCCCCATAGATATAATCAGCTTCATGCCTGCCATGTGGAATAAATAAAGCAAAACATGTGCAAGTCAGTCATCAAGCACAACAACCCTTGCATCCCTTTTTGCTAGGATATAAGAAAGAGGATGTTGGACTCATGTCAAAGTATGTTGTATTTCTGTTTTTTAGGAGTACTCAGGGCTTCTTGGTCACTTGTAGTTGGCTGCAGAGTAGCACAAATGGCCCAATACTGCATTAATTATCTATTTTCCAGCAGCAGATAGGGGAAGTGATATTTCTAATAATGGATCCAGCCTAATTCCCAATCTTTGAGATGAAACGCTGTTTCCCCCATGGATATATACATCTTGACGGGCATCAGCACAAAGAGGAGAACATGACAGCCACCTTTCCCAGTGGAGGTGCACTTTATCCCAGCAAAAGTGCTTTATCCCAGTAGCCTAAAACAAGTCCCCAGTGAGACTGGGCTGCACTGGAAAGACCATTGCTGCTGGCATGGTTTTACGGCACTGAATTATTTGATGCGTTTTTGTACCCTGACTGGCTCACAGTTACATTAGCAAAAGCATGTTGGCCAAGGCTAGACCTCTCTGTTGTGTATATGTTGGAATTATCTGTGAAATGCATGTTTCCATCCATCGCCCAAAAGTGAGTGCCCATGCCATGAATTTGCAGGGGGGTTCCAGCTGCTGGATTTGGAGGGGCTCCTTGCATTTCTTCCTTGGTTGCTGCAAGACATCCTCTCTCATGCACTAGCCTATTCAGGGTTGCTTTCATTCGTAGAAGTGGTTTCACACCATTTTAATGCTGAATTTTTCCAGGAAAATTCTTGATAAGTCATTATTATTTAGTGGATTTTGCAATCAATTGACCTTGAAGGGGAATTCGACAGTGCAGGGACCATGGAGGAGGGAGCTCAACCCAATGAGCCCCAAAAGTGGGCTCAGGACAGACCCTGGAAACTATATTATAAGACAGCATTAGAATGCATATATTGACGCTTATGGAAAATCAGTGCATAAATCTCTAAGAGATCATGTATACAGATGTATTGCAGCTAGCTTGAACACCTATATATGCCATTTTCTGGGAACTCACACTAACAACGATGAGCAAAAAACTGCCCTGAACTTCAAATCACTAGTAAAAATTGAATTGTCTCTTCATCTAAAAATATGTCTTGCTAACTTAGAGAGCAGACAATAAATTCCTTTCTATTTCGGAGAAAATAGTTCAGTGCCCTACAAAAATCCATCAGCTAGCACTTGACATTAATAACCAATATTTACAAAATACTGTGAGTGTAGGCTTGGGTGTGTACGTGCCTGTTAAATCCCCATTCATCTTAGTCATTTACTGCCAATAGATGGATTTTCATTTTCCTCAGCCCCATGTGTATTGGGTTTAAGTGGTAAAGGTTTGGTAGCAGGGGGGCCACAGGGGTGGCTTCTGTGAGAAGATTCCAGAAGCTGCCCCATGTCAGATAAGAGCCAGCTCCAGCCGGCTCCAAAAGGGACCCGCCGCTGGCCAGAGCTGAGCCAATGAGCGATGTTGTTTGCGCCTCTGTGAGAGCATATTTAAGAAGGGGAAAAAACTGCTGCGCAACAGCAGCTGGGAGTGAGAGGAGTGAGGAACAGCCCTGCAGACACCAAGGTCAGTGGAGAAGGAGGGCAGGAGGTGCTCCAGG
>VXAL01018193.1:60389-78887 GCA_013399475.1 Chauna torquata | reverse complement strand
TATTTTCTCCCCCGTTGCCTGAGGAGGGGGAGTGAGCGAGCGGTTGTGGTGGAGGTCGCCTCTTTAGCCGGGTAAAACCACCACACCATGGACAAAAATCTGTTGATGTTCCTCTTGGGCAAAACAGTTATGAAAGCCACCAAGCTCCTAAATCTGATGCTTGATGTATTATTCCAATATCCCCCCTGCAACATTACTACAACTGAAATTACATTTTGGTTTTAATCTTTCCCTTGTCAGTCTTATTCTCTCAAGTCATTACCTGTAATTGTCATGCAGACGCACACACCTCTTACCCATGTGTAAGCCAGATTACCACTTCTTTAATTACTTCTCTAATATCCAAAGCACAATCTATTCAATAAAGCCACCACCTGCTTGCAATTCTCAGCTCAAGTATATTAGAGAAATCACAGGCAAGACCTAGTGATTTTAGCTGCCGGTGGAAGTAATCAGTTTTATGAAGACTTGTACTTAATAGGTGGGTTAGGAGCTTCTGCTTGGGAATCAAGTTTCAAGTTGCTATTTTCTCACCATTAAAATTTGCAAGGCTTGAATAACTGTAAATTTTCTGATAAAGACGGCTTGCCTCTGTTTTCAGGAAGTTCAGGGTGATTTAGTGAATGGATTGTAAAATTAGTATTTCTCATGCTCAAATAGATGGCTGGGGGGAGCTGGGTTGATTTCATTTAAGATCTGGAGACGCTATGGGACAGGCTGCTCCATGCAGCTTTTGCACTTGAACATGCCCAAATTGACTCCTCTTCATGTTTTTTTTTTTCTTTTTTTTTCTTTTTTTTTTGCCAGAAACATGTCATATCTTACTTGGCACTTCTTGCCTGGGTGCTTGGGTCCCATGTGTTCATCCCATTTATGTTTTAACTACCAAAAAATCAGTAAACCCCTGAATTTGCAGATGCAGTTTCTGTATGGTTGCATTTGTTTTATGCAGAACAGGAGAGAGATGAGGGTCCAGGTAGGACAACAAATCCAACTTTGCCTTTTTTTTTCTTTTTTCTTTTTGTCCATTTGATGAGCTTTTTGGGTTCCTCCTTTTCTGCTTTGGATTGGCCCAAACTCATCACACAGGGCAGGATTTGACCTTGGGTCTGTGGCAGCGAGAGATCAGCTGCTGCATCAGCTCTTTTGGCCTTTCATGAGTTACATATATGTATGTGTATATATATAAAAATATGTATATTTCTTTGTCTATACTGCTGTTTCCAAATGTCAGCAATGCCAAGATGTGAAAAGCAAACTCTAGCAACAACCAGCAGCTTTACTGTTCATTTTATTTGCAATTTTTAAATTTTTTCTCTCAAGGTCAGACCATGACATGGCTTCCCAAACAGGGCTTGAAGTGTGCCTCATCCTTCCACAACTTCTGATTGCACATGTAAATAGAGAGATTAAATGCTAGAAAATGTCAAATTTGTCAGGTTTGGAGAGGGGAGCAAATACGGCTGTGGGGAAATGGGTGGCAATCACAGAGCTATTGTGTGAATGGAGAATTGTCCTTCTCCCAGCAAGACAAATTCCCCCTTGAGGAGTCAGATACTACAGTGATTTGAAGCTTTGGGGCCCTCGCCATTTCTGAATAAAAGCAATCAGAAGAATGCACGTGTGAAGGAGCACTTTGAGGTCTGAGCTGGTCCAAGCAGCTGGTTTTGTTCCCAAGCGCACGGATAAGGTGGCAAAAATTGCACAGAAAACCTCTGTTACAGCAGAACTGTGCAGAGCATCCGTCTGCCACATCACCAGCACTAATTCATTACCCGATGGCAGCCACTTAAAATCTGTTTAAGGGGATGTAAAAATACCAGTAAGTAGCACCTTCCACTTAGTTTTCTTCAACGTCTGGAAGCACTGTGTGAAATGATTGAAAAGAACTAGTGTTTGCAGGTGCATTGCTTGCACTTAAACCACTCAGATACTTGACTCGGGCTCATTCCTCTTGGTTTCATGGTGCTGGAAAACTTCTTGGTTGAAAGCAGGGCATTTGCAGGGAGTATCCAGTTCACCCATTTACCATGGGGTGCTCAGCTCCAGGCCAGCAGAAAGAAACAGTCGAATATCTGCAGAAAAGAGACAAACTCCTGAGGCAGAAGGCTTGGAACAGGCATTATCCCCATGCCATGCTGGCAATGGCTTGAACTGGAAGTCTCAGCATGATGCCCCAGGTGTGGCAACCTCTGTGGCTTGAGCAGTTTGGTGTGAATTTGGGCTATCCTGGGTTTGCAATGTTTGCAGCTGATGGCTGGAGGAGGCTTTTCCTGCTTCTGCAAAATGAATAAAGGAGAAACAGGTGGTTTAGGAGGCAGCATCCTGCTCTGCAGAAATAAAATGGGGTATTTACGGACAGTATGGAAATTCCCTTCCATAAAAATTAAAGCAACTTCCAGCTGAAGTGGGATTTGAGCTGCATCTCCTTTAAGCTGTTTTTTGGCTATTTCTGCCCTGTTGGAGGATGAACATGGCAAAAGAGTTGCCCCTTCTGCTCTGTCCACGGAGAGAGACCCTGCCGCTTGTTATTTTTTTCCCATCAGCTGCTGGTCCAAGCAGGGAAGATGCAGATTTTAGAGAAGTGGTTGCATGTTTTGGTTGCAAAGATGCAGGTTTGGGTGGTCAAGTGCACCTGACCTCCTCCAAACCACCGTGTATTATAATGCAGGGCATTATAACTGATACACCAATGCAGTCACTGGGGTGGCAGCTTCTGGTGGGCCCAGCGATGCAGTATCTGGGATATTACACACCGAGCGAGCAGAAAAACTTGATAAACAAAGTCTCCTTCTGGTTACAGCATTGCATGAGAAATGCAGCCGTATTGCTGCATCTGAACTCATCCAGAGTTATAACTGCTGGTGCAAGGGAAGTCACCAGGCATTTTTCCACTTGCTTTTTTCTGCTTGCAGGGAAGTTGAAGGTTAATTGGAGGATATTTTGTGCAAAGCTTCACTGCAAACCCCCAATTGCTCTTTGCAGCCTGGGGACTCTCTTTGCTTGCTGGGGTCCAAGTCTTGCTGCCCTGCAGGGCTCAGCTCCTTGCATCAGCAATGAAGATTTTCCTCTGGATATCTCAATATCAGCAGGTTTCAGTGGTGCTAGTTTAAATCCCCAAAAAGTAAATTTCTTGTAATCAGCACACAAATAGAACCCACTGGAGAAATTGATGGAAGAAACTCCTTCCTGCAGAGGTTTGCTCAGGAATCTGCATGTATTTCTTTTTCTTGCTAAGCCCACTGATTATATAGTGCTCTGATTAGAGGCTCTCTAAACAAAACCACCACTTTCTTGATTTTTCTGCTTTGCCGTGCAGAGGGGTGGATAAATGAGAGAGCCTGATGTTTGCGCAGCAGCAAGTGTTCAGGATTGCCAGGGGAGCTGAGCACATCATCAGCTCTGGAGCAGACACTTAGACTGCAAGGAGCAGAGCCTGGATGTGATGTGACAGGGCTTCGGGCCAGGCAGGTAGCGATGCACCTCACAGGTAGCTTTTTGCGCTCCCTGTTTGCCTGAGGAGCTCCTCTGTGAACTGGGCTAAGCATCTGCAGCCCTCTCATGGGGCTCAGATCTGCAAATGCTCAAACATCAAAATCCCAGAAAAATACAGTCAAAAGAAGCCTTGCAAGGGCCCCCCAGGCCTCTGCATCTAATTTGTTCTCCTTTAAATCTGTTTCTTTGCATTATTATTATTATTATTATTATCACTATCATTATTTCATTTCATTGAGACAAAGTAGGAACCCCAGGGCAGCAAGAGGAGCTTTCTGCAAGCAATAGTGGCTGACCTCCTTCATTAAGGGTTAGTCACCTCTTGGCTGGGGCGTTTTAATCACTGTAGCATGCTTTAAGTGGGGATTCACTTGGCCCAGGTTTGGCTCCAGGGGAGAAGAGGGAGCTGGAGCCCTGCAGGAGTTTGCCATGCTACTTATTTGCACTTTCATGTTGAATATCTTGCTGTGTCCCCATTCACTGTCTTTCTAGGAGCAGTTTGGGAAGGTTTGGCAAGCCAGAAAAAGAATACTCCATTCTTCCCAAGCCTCGTACATTGAGTATCACCAGCAAACTCCCAGCTGTTGCATTCCTTTACTTGGTGCTTGCTCCTTTTTGTTTTTTCAGTATGAGCACTAAATTAGTCATTGCAATAATAACAGCCATCCTCGCAGTGAATTAGTGGGGCTTCACACCTTCTGGAAAGCCCAGTAAAGTGCTGATGTTATGAAGTCCTTCCAAAAATCCTTCAAGTGTGGATTATTTATGGACATGGAAGACTAGGTGTTTCTGGTTCTGTTTTCTCGCAGGTAGATTTGCAGGGTCATTGGTCTTTGGGAGGGCAGCATCTATGGGACCGGGCGGACGCAGAGCTGTATACTTGTTGTGTGGAGGAAGGACCACACTGCGTGCCTGGGGCTCTTGGGTAGTCCCAGCCAATTCTTTACAAGGCTAGCAGCCCTTTGGGGATTAAAACGAGGTTTCTTGGTTATTTAGATTGTGAAGCATAAAGAAAATGAGTATTTTAACTCAAATCTTGGCAAATGCATGTGTGAAACCCAGGTAGGTGTAGTTATGAGGCTCAGCCTGGGTGGATGGGCAGGAGGGGTGCATTGCATGTCCCATAAATAAAACACCCATGAAATAGTGGCCAGGACACTGTGGGGGGCGGAGAGGGATGTTGCTGTTTTGCTAAAAAAGATGCTCTGCAAAGTCTCCGCACCTCTTCATCTGGGCGTTGTTGTTCTCGTTTAATCTTTGTAGGGGAGGCATTCTTGAGAGATCTTTTTTTTTTTTCTTCTTCTTTTTTTTTTCTGCAAAGCACATTTGAATGTTCTCTTCAATGTAGGAATAAACAATTATTTGGGTTTTCAGAGGAAGGACTGCCAGCAAGTGTCTTTCAGGAAAAAAAGAAAAAAATGTTAAAGAGAGCCACTCTGTGTGGGAGAAAGCTTTAACATGTCATTATGAAGAAATGTCTCCTTAAAAGCATTACTTAAAATTTGAATCTGGGACGAAAGCAGCCGGATGAGAGTTTCTGTGCTCATGTGAAACAGGGGATGACTCCGTGGCTGGTCTGGATGAAGGCAGAGGAGATGGCAAGCACTTGCAGAAGGGACGATTTAGTGGCCCCCCAGGCAGAGTGAAAGGTTTATTTATTGCACGCCTCTGCATCGTCCCCACATGAGCACGTTGGGTGCATTTCACATGGCTGTACTTTTGGGCTGTTCCCGTTTATCAAGAGGGAATGACCAGTTCCCTCTCCAGGTGCCAAGAATAGAACAAAACCTGAGGATTGCCTTGCTGCAAACTCCTGTGCTTGCAAAACATAATTTACAGGAAGAGAAGTTAAACTGGACACGTTTCTTTTCATCTTGGTGATGGAAAGTCCAGATTTTCCATCCCTTGACTACTTGTCATTGACATTAATAGGTCCAAACCCTTTTCTTGTATTGGCTTCAGTGGGCTGACTTAGCTCCTTACCTTGAGAAGCAGCTACAGAAATGTATAAAAATAAAATCTGGGGAGTTATTTCTGTGAATTCATAACAGATCTAGTCCAACAGGGGTTTTAATGGTGCCTGTAGAGCTTGTAACGAGGATAACAATCCACAACGATGCTTGTATTAAATAAACGTCACAGATTTCTCTTGTGTTTTTATGTTGCTCCAGGAACTCTCTTCCATCCTTGTGGCTGCATCCTTTCCCCTCTGCATCCCTGGCAAACAGAGCATCCCTCTACGATCCCAAATCCCATTAGGGCCACGCTTGGGCTCAGTACATCTGAGCCTTCCATGCCCGTAAGTGTCTTGAGTGTATCCAAACTCAGGAATGAGGAGCAATGCTGTGCCTCCATCCACGGCTGCAGGCTTCTTGCATAGGCTGGCTCCCAAATAAATCCCAGCGCTGCTTATTCATCCCTCAGCCTGGTGCATCCAACCTTCCTGTGGCACCTACCCACTCCCTGACCCATGGTGATCTTTTCTGCGTGGTGTGGATGTGTTTAAGCTGGAAATTGGAGGCAGCTGTATGCTGCAGCTGGAAATGAAACACCAGGATGTTTGCACCCTTGTATCAGCCAAACCCATGTCTAGAAGTGGTTGCTATGTACCAACTAGGTATTTCAGGTGATTTTTAAGCTTCTGGGAGATTAAACTTTGCAGCAAGACATTCTATCTGGCATACGGAGGTTGCAGAAAACCTTGCACTTAGAGGATGGGAAGGGACTACTCCAGGCAGCCTATATATTGCTTATATTGCTTATGCAAAGTGATGCTAGTGAAGGGAGTTATTCCCCAAATTGGAAGGAGACCTGCCTTTAAACTGGAGTTAATTCATGTCAGGGTTCATCAATGGCCAAGGGTGCAGGAGGCGCCTTTGTTCTGGGATGCTCAGGGTGAGGATGCAGAGCACGGCCCCTGGGCTCTCTCCTCCCGTGCTCAGGTTAGCTTCAGAAGAGATTAATGATGAACAAAGCAGTGCTGAAGACTTGTTAGAGGAGGGAAGGAGCAGCTCACAGCTCTGCTGATCATAGGAATAGGGGTGATTAATCTTTTTGTCAAAGTATTTGAGGAAATTAAGAAGTATAATTTATTGTGAAATTTTGGATTGATGAGCTCTTTAAAGGAAGCTGACTGTGGCGAGTGTTAATTTAGTAAGAATTGAGAATCTTTTTCCCCATGCCAGCCATCTTGAGCAAGATGAATCGGCAGCTGAGGGTTTTATTGGCTATTTTCTCTCTGCGAAAGCTGCATTTTGCTTTGCACTGTGCAATGAGTGGGATCTTCAGGCACCTTCCCCACCTTTCCACTGCAGCATTTGACCCCTTTCAGCAACATCAGCAGTGAAGCCTGGGTGGAGGGTCATACTGAGGAGGCACAGCCACCCTCTTGCCCTGTGCAATTGCTTCGGTGCACAAGGCAAAATTTTGCAAAAACGGGGGAAAAAACAGCTCCTCAGCATACTGCTTTGTGATTTTTTAGCTTGCTGCAAACCTACAGCAGCTCAAGGCAGGATTAAATGCTCTTTAATGTGGATTTCTACTCTTTAATTATGCTGCTGCAGTATTTTTAAGGAAAAAAAATGCTAATTTATCCTTGCGTGGTCTGGCAGACAGCAAGGGCTGCGATGCACTAGTTAAAGGGATGATCACAGATGTTGCCAACAGTTTTGCCCCTACACATGTTCCAGTTGCTGGTGGTTGCTTCAGTCCTTGGGAAAGCAAAAAAAAAAATGCCACTTCCTGCTATGTCCGTGCAGTCAGTGAGGCTTTGTATGCTCTATTCAGCCATTATTTTGGGGGAAGAGGAGCCAGTTTTCACTCTCTGCATATTTGCAAGGCTTGCTATGGAGACTGGGCTTGTAGTTGCTTTTCTTGCAAATCCTCTGTAAATTTTAAAAGAAATTGTGTGTTTTCTGGAGGCAAGGTTACATGTTGCATGGTGTTCTGGGGGAGCTGGGCACCACCTGTATGACTTCCCAGGTCAGCAGTTTACCTCTTGCAAGGAATAGCAATCAGCCTCTGCCAGCTTCTCCCTTTCCATGTCTGTCTTCCCAAGTAATGCTACCACTTTTCATCTGTTTGTAAAGACCATGAGCTATGCTCTTTCTTCAGTCTTGCTCTCTTGGAAACAGTAGGTTTTGCTAACAGTGAACCTCATCTGATGAAGTATTTGAAAGCAGTCGTTTTTCTAATAGCTGGGTACAGCCAGCATCCCATGGACTTATGCAAAATACGCCTGTATTTGTTTATAAACCAGACGAGACTCCTGGATATTAAATATTAGCCTTGATTTCAATATATGTGGAGCAGGCTGAATTGTATTACATAAATCTTGCTTTTTATATCTTGACTTGACAAGCTGTACAGCAGAAACACAGACCACAAGAAGGAAATAGAGTGGGGAACAAAGAAATCAGTGTGCAGCGTGCAATGGCCAAAACACTGGAAAGAGGTTAGCGCCCCAAAAATCAAAGAATTTTGTCTCTTCTCACAGTGGAAGGATGGGTAGGAGTTCACACTTTTTTTCTGGTAAATGGGGTACAAAGTGCTCTTTTTTTTTTCCTTAGATTTTAACTGAAGATGAAAATACTGAAAAAGCAGAAAAAATGTTTCCAAAAGGTGAATTCCTCTCTGTCCCACTGCTTGCCACCTTGCTGTAGCATTGTGTGATCTATATGTGCCCTGTTTGGTAAAACCATCAAACACACCGCCTTGGGCTTCCTGCCAAATCAACCTCCTTTTATATCGGTTTAGATGCGTGTGCTTTTTGCGTATTGTCTCTGACTACTAGGAGATAATAGGTGCTCAGTCAATTGTATTCCTTAATTATGGGATTCCCTGCCTAATTAAACCTGGCCCATAATAAGCTGATTTAGCTGGTGATGAAAGCGGTGCTGCTTCCCCAGTGGGACTACACTGGTTGGCTCTTAGCAAATAAGCATGGTGCAAAACTCAGCCAGGGGTGGCTAATTAAAACCCCCACAGTTCTGGGTTTGGCACATGAAGAGGTGTGTTACTGCAGTGGTGATTTGGTTTCACCAAGCTTGGGAAATAATTTCTGGACATGCGGATACATGCAATCCCTGCTTTGTAAACATGCTCTGCTAATAAACCAGTGGTCAAAGTGAATATCATGGTAATAAATTACTTCCCTCCACTTTATTTTTTAAACTTGCTTTTGGATTTTTAGCTAGTTACCATGGTAACTTTCTACCTGCCTTTTTCCGGCCAGTCTCCGAAGTCGCAGATGGAGGTAGCCTTGGGGAGACGCATGTGAGCCAAACAGACTGTCGCTGTCTATCCTCTGCAAAGTTGGATGCAATCCCAGATGGGACCTCTCAGATAGGGACTGAAACTTTAGGACACCAATGGGTGCGGGCCACAGGAATATCAGTTTTAGTTAGTTTAGTTTACTTTTATAGCAAACATATAGTTTTAGTCGTTTCCTCCATCAGGACATTGATTTCTGTGATGGTTTTACCCAGCTAAACAGCCGACCTCCACCACAACCGCTCGCTCACTCCCCCTCCTCAAAGGAACACGGGGAGAAAATATGATGGACCAGGGCTCAAGGGTTGAGATAAGGACAAGCAGGTTACTCACTAATTATCGTCACGGGCAAAACAGACTCAACATAGGGAGATTAGTATAATTTATTACTATAACTAGCAAACTAGAGCAGTGAGAAACTAAAAGCAAACTAAAAATACCTTCTCCCCATCCACCCTCTTCTACCTCCTCCCCCCGAGTGGCACGGGGGAACGGGGAATGGGGGCTGCGGTCAGTTCATAGCGTTTCGTCTCCGCCGCTCCTTCCTGGTCACTCTCTCTTCCCTTGCTCCAGCGTGGGGTCCCTCCCACGGGATGCCGTCCTTCCCGAAGGGATCCTGCGTGGGCTTCCCACAGGCTGCAGCTCTTCAAGAGCTGCTCCAATATGGGTCCGTACCACGGGGTCCATCCTTCAGGAGCAAACTGCTCCAGCATGGGTCCCCCACGGGTGGCAGCTCCCACCGGATCACCTGCTCCTGCGTGGGCTCCTCTCCACGGGCTACAGGTCCGGCCCGGAGCCTGCTCCTGCGGGGGCTCTCCATGGGCTGCAGCCTCCTTCAGGCCACATCCACCTGCTCCACCGTGGGCTCCTCCACGGGCTGCAGTGTGGAAATCTGCTCTGCCGTGGTACCCCATGGGCTGCAGGGGGACAGCCTGCTCCACCATGGTCCTCACCACGAGCCGCAGGGGAACTTCTGCTGCGGCACCTGCAGCACCTCCTGCCCTCCTTCTCCACTGACCTTGGTGTCTGCAGGGCTGTGTCTCACTCCTCTCACTCCCAGCTGCTGTCGCGCAGCAGTTTTTTCCCTTTCTTAAGGCTGCTCTCACAGAGGCGCAAACAACATCGCTCATTGGCTCAGCTCTGGCCAGCGGCGGGTCCCTTTTGGAGCCAGCTGGAGCTGGCTCTTATCTGACATGGGGCAGCTTCTGGAATCTTCTCACAGAAACCACCCCTGTGGCCCCCCTGCTACCAAACCTTTACCACGTAAACCCAATACAATTTCCAGCGCAAATTTGTTGCCACAATCAGTTCTGGCAGAAGCATGAGTTATTACCTGTACTCTGGGGATGGATGATGCTCCATTGGCTGCATGGCTTGGAAACATCAGTGTTCAACCAAGCACTGGCATCCCATCACAAAAGGTGTTGACCTTTCCATGGACACATATCCACCCAGAGATAACATTTGCTTCCACTGCATCCATTTTACCTGTTTCCCCATGCAGAATTTGGCCATACAAATTGCATCTGGTTCCTTTTTTTATCCATCCTTCCTTCCTGCCACTCATTCTACATGGGAGCAAACTTAGGACCAAGATCTTCAGAAGAGATTTGCAGCTCTCTGGGGAGATCGTAATGAAATGATCTGATTTCTAAGTGTTTCTGAGCACCTCTTGGTTTCCAGGTCTCCATCATCACAGTTAACTGCTGGCAGCCAGCACAGCCTTGCTTGGAGCAGCGCTAATCCTTCTCTTTCTCTTTTCAGTTCTTCTGGGTCCTTCTGGTGATCTTCAACACGGAGCTGCTGCTGATATGCATTGAAATCATCTTTGAAAACAAGGTGAGTACAGTCAGGAGGCTGGAGAGCTGCATATTTGCTTAGCATGGTGGGAAACTGCAGCCCTGCCTGTCATCAGGGGAAATTTCTTTCTCATCTCAAGTATATGTCCACATATGCCCTGAAAACAGAAGATTTTAGTTGTTCTTTCTCTTCTCGGGCTGCACCTCGCACTCCGGAGCTGCAGTGGACCTACAGCACCACCCAGAGCTACTGCCACAGCAGCAGCTCCCATGTAGACTCCCAAGCAAAAATTCTTGTTTGTTTGTTTGTTTGTTTCAAGGACTCATTAAACATCTCACCTCAATTTCGTTAACTGCTGGCTTGCATTTGCAAGGACGGGTTTGAGTTATACCTGAACCAGCGAGATCGGTACATGCTTCCAGTGGATGTCTTTCCTGGCTGCCCACCTTCTGCAGAAGAAACTTTGCCATTTTCAATTTTATTTTACAATTGTACTCGATCATACAATTAAATATCAAATCTCAATCTCTGCTGGCCCAAGCAATGTGCAGACCAGGAGAAAAACGTCTGAAATATGTATATAAGGACTCTAAAACTCAATTCACTTTTGCACAAACAGCTTGGTGCTTTCAAACCCACTAGTGGGCTGGGGATAGTTTGGAGATTTAAGTGCTTGGTGAGCACCAAAGTGGAAGGAAGACAACAGAGGAGGACGTTGCCTTTTTGATGCAGAAGCAAACTCCATCCAGCAGCTTTCCAGAGCTCTCCAAAACCCTCCGGTCCTGGGAAGATGCAGAGTATCAGGGCACCAGTGGGGAGACATGATTCTCTAAGGAAAATCAGAGCACTTGAGTTCTTCCCATGTACAGGAAATGAATATATGCTGGCACATGGTGGCTGTATTTTCATTAAAATTGGCATGAAATCCTCTGCTTTGCTCCATCTATGCTTTGCTTCCTCCACTGGGGCACTTTGTCACCTAGTACAGGTGCTCAGCACCATCCTGTGTTTCAGGGATTCAATGTGGAAACCATAGGTAGAGGGGATCACAGTCTTGTGATTAAACTCAAGGATCAGTAAAACCATTAGTGCGTAAATTGTCCCTTAATTTAAATTTAACAGGCAATATCAAAACCTAATTAAAAATCAAACAATGGGGGAGAGAGAAAAGAGAGATCCAACAAATGATGAATCCACTTGACCTAAAATTGTTAGGAGGCACAAATCTGCATTTGGAACAATGTTTGTTTATTAAAATTGTTAAAAAGATTTAATTGGATTTTGTATTAAATAAGCAGGGCCTGGGGGAAGGCAAAGACGAATGAGTTTAGTGGCCTTGCAGCTGTTGAATATTGAAATGTGCCCTGTTGATATGCAAATATTTTTTGGAGATTATTGGAGATAATGGGTTTGGTGCCCTTGAAGCGAAGTGAGTGGAGAGGTCTCATAACCAGAACTTAATGATTTAACCCTGCAACATTTAGCTCCAAACTTGAAGTCAAGATTTAATTTGAGATGCTGCCTCTCAGCGACTGACATCTTCTCAGAGGGTGACAGGATTGCAGGGTGAGCCTGCCTGGGGAAAAAAGCAGGGAATGGTAAAACCTGGGCGTCACCTGTTGTGTTGGTCTTAGCAGTGGGAAAACCAGAAATTAACATTTTAATAAACTTCCACATGAGCAATTTCTTAAAGGCTTTTTCAATTCCCCTTGCCTGATCTCTCACTGTTGGCAGGCTTTGTTTTCCTCTCTGATGTGCCTTCATTTCTTTTCTTTTTTTTTTCCACGTTCTTCTCCCCGTTCCCAGTTTGTCCAACCTCTAATTTTCATGTCAGAGTGAATTATGAAGAACAATGTTTTCTTCCCCCTTCCTCCCCCCCTGCTTCTAACTCAGAAAAGGTTCCCTTTTCCTTCATTAATATATCTGCCTGGTGCTTTGTCAGGAGCCAAATGGCAAACCTGTGCTGGGCTTTGCATAGGACATTTTGAAGCTCTGCTCCCAGCTCACTAATAAGCTTCCCATGCATCTGTGAAATGCATTTTCCATTCAGTTAGTGTTTAATTTGAAGAGCCTGATGTGTCAAAGTGTCCTCAGAGATACGGCATACAGAGCATCAGGGAGAGCCCGGACTGGCTGTGCTGCTGCCTCTCCAGGCACGACTGAATTGCTGGATGATTTGTTGGGATTAGAAGTGATTGAGGGCTCTGATGAGGTCTCTGCTCCTGTGTGCAGCTCATCTGGGGGAAATAGCACCGTGCAGCAGGCAGTGTTGGCTATCACAGGCCATTTTGCCTCTTCCAGCCACTCCTAATGCAGCAGAATGCCTACTGCCAAGGGTTACAATTATGTCAGTGGATGGGATTTGAGAGCTTTAGGGAGCTGTCGAAGAAGTCACACTAATAATTCAATTTAATATGCGGCATATAGGAAAAGTCAGGTGGGTAAAGGATCGTGGGTCCGCTTGCAGCGTGCAGGCAACAGAGAGGTGCTACAGGATACTGCTAACAAAGAAAGCTTAAAAATGATGAATTTTGCCCCGAGAAATAGGGTTGTGACAGCATGTGGGTTAGATTCTTATTCTGGTAACAGCTGGCAAAGCTTGCTATGAAAAGATTTCTCTGCACATTTTTCATGGTTTGCAATATTTTCCTGTTGCCTGTTCCACATGTGAGCTGTGTTTCTGTTTTTTCTGTCCCCAGATGAATGCAGTTTTCCACTCCAACATCCAAGAGGGCATCCGACACTATTACGATGACCTCGACTTCAAGAACATTTTGGATTTTGTACAAGAAAAGGTATGATTTTGGGAGAAGATGGCACTGGGGAGATCTGGCTGTGAAATTTTTCAAACAAATTACACTGCTGTGAATGGGAAATATGAGTGGTTAACTCCGTGCCTCATTGAAGCAGAAGCATTAATTCTTACTGCCTTTTTAGATTTTATTTCACAGAATCATAGAATATCCTGAGTTTGAAGGGACCCAACTCCTGCCTCCACATAGGACCACCCAAAATCCAACCATATTTCTGAGAGCATTGTCCAAACAACTCTTGAACTCCAGCAGGAGTGACCATTTCCCAGGGGAGCCTGTTCCAGTGCCCAAACACCCTCTCGGTGAAGAACCTTTTCCTAACACCCAGCCTGAACCTCCCCTGTCACAGCTCCATGCCGTTGCCTCGGCTCCTATCGCTGTCCCCAGAGAAGAGATCAGCGCCTGCCCCTCCACTCCCCTCGTGAGGAAGTTGAAGCTTCTCTAGGCTGAACAAACCAAGTGACTTCAGCCGCTCCTCCTACGTCTTCCCCTCTAGACCCTTCACCATCTTTGCATCCCCCCCTTCAGACANTGGGCACGGCTGGCCCTCCTGGCTGCCAGGGCACGCTGCTGGCTCAGGTTCAACTTGCTGCCCACCAGAACCCCCCAGATCCCTTTTCCACGGAGCTGCTCTCCAGCCTCCCGTCCTCCCCCAGTCGGTACGTACAGCCAGGGCTGCCCGCGCCCAGATGCAGCATCCAGCACTTGCTCTTGTTCAGCTCCACGCCGTTGGTGATGGCCCAGCCCTCTAATTTGTCAAGATCTCTCTGCAAGGCCTCTCTGCCCTCGAGGGAGTCAACAGCTCCTCCCAATTTAGTATCAGCAGCAAACTTACTCCGTATGCATTCCGGTCCTGCATCCAGGTCATTTATAAAACCATTGAAGAGCTGGCCCCAAAATGCAGAAGCCCTGCAGAAGTGACTGGCCGCCAGCCTGAGGTAACCTCATTTACCAGAACCCTCTGAGCCTGACCCGTCAGCCAATTGTTCACCCATCATATTATTTCCCTCCCCAGGGTGCCTTGCTTGATCTGTCTTGAATTCACAAGGTGATCTCTCTTGGTTCGCATTGCTCTTTTCACCTGGTTTTGTATTGTGCTGCTCTCCAAGGCTACACTACAGGTGTTTTTGGCAAGCCTGTGCTCCTGTGTGAACTACAAAGAGCATATTCAGTTCTGCACTGTGGCACAGACAAGGAGACCTCACCAGGATATTTATATTTCCCATTCCTGATGGAAAACCAGTGCCTAATGCCTGAACACTTTTTGATTGCTATCCCAACTGCATAGACTGTAGTTGTAGACATGAAATAGCATATGCAAAAGCTGCTTTGGGATTGCAACAATCCTTAGATAGGCCACCTTAGATAGCTCTCTTTATTCAAGACGTGTCATCTGCAGCCCGGCAAGCACTTGACTTGATGGGGATATTGCTGATAACGTGTTTTCACATGGTAGCTGTGGGGAGAGGAGAGCTCCTGGCTTTCCAGGGGCAGCACTGGGAGCAAGCTGTTCCAGGGACTAGTGATAATAGAGCTAGTCTGTGCCTAGTCTGGTTTTGGGGCTTGGCAAAGTCTGCTTTAACTTTTTTAATTGTGTGGTTGCACATCTATTGCCCTTGGTACCTAATGCTTAGAGCCTGCCAGGACTTGGCAGCATCTGTCTCATATTCTCAAGCCAATCTGCAGGTCAATAAACTGTTCCCCTTGCAGCTGTCTTTTTTTCTAACCAAACTTTTGATTTGCCTCTGCTGCTGTTGCCTCATATTTCATGCACAGTGTAGGTTTTTGAGATACCTGCAGTTGCTGGTCACACTTTGTATTAAATTAAAATGCCTTCCTAATTCCTGCCATCTACCCCCTGCTAGAAGTGTTTCCCACATGCCACTTCCCTTCCATCTCACAAAACCCAAGGTAGACATGCTTAAGCAAAGCAATGATGCATCCTGCCAAGTATATTGAAAAGCCAGATGGAGGGAATAATCCTTGACATGGTACCACTCAGAAAGAAAATCCTTAATTTATACACAAGATAAACACAGGAGATTGAGTTGTGTTGCCATCAATAGGTTATTGATGAAGCTCTGCCTTGCTAACCCTTCTCTGAGAAGCTGTTTTGCTGCTGTATAGTTAGGACACACTTCATATCACACGTACATTCAGCAGAGAGCTTGCAGACCTAATGTAAAGTCAGACTTGAAGCTGTTATCCACACCTTTAAGAGTATGGACAGTTTGGACAAGTATGGCTGGCTCTGACATATTATTTGGTTTTCCAGAACTGGCAAGGAGCAGTTCCTGGAAATTTGGAGAAAGTAGGTTTGCTCCTGTTGTGAGGGAGGATATTTGGTTTGTCTGTTGATTGTTTTATTGCAAGAGGGAAGCACTTGGCTCAAAGTATTTGATGAATGCTTTGAGAAAAAAAAGTGGAAAAACCAAAACCTCAGGATCTAGGACAGGCAAAAGGGAGAAATCACAGTGAAGATGCATGCTCACAGCTTGGTTTGGGGGAAAGGAGCCAGGCTTTGCCGGCAGAGATGCTTTCTGATTAATGTTCTCACCTTGGCCTGATTTCTCTTCTTTCGCTATGGGTTGGAGCATTGTAAATATGTGAATCTTATCTCTAGCTTTGAAGGAGACCAGGAAACTCGTTCCTCTTTGATGTAGTTGAAATTCAGGGCCAGTGGTGCCCTCCACACTCCCCTCTCTTTTAAATACCCACTTCTGACTCTTGGAGTCGTCATTACTGAGCCAAATGCATTAATAAGACTGGGAGCCCTCTGAAGGTCTCAAGACTTGACTGATCTCAAGAAAGATCTTAATCTTTTTAAAGTTTGGCTCCAGCCTCTCCAAGAGGATTCTGTAATTCAGTCCTCTCTGTACGAATGATAAATGGACACTGCCGTGAGCCATCAGAAAGTATATGTTGGAGCCATCCTCAATGAGCCTTGGCAAGGAGGTTAGACCACAAATCTCCAGATAAAGCAGATCTATTTGTGGGAAGGTTTCTGTATCTCCAAACCAGTGAGGACCAAGCACTTATCGTATTATCTCACCCCCTTTTTATGACATTTTCCTGTCTACTTCCTCACTTGACTTTTTATTAAAGTTTTCAGGGGAAGATATTCATCTCAAAGTCTCTCTCTGTACTTAGAAGTTGTGGCTACTTCTAGTATTGATAAGTCTTTAGCATCCGCACATTTTCTCTTGTAGCAAGAGAAGGAGCTTTGCAAGAACGTGCAGCTCATTGCTGTGAGCTTTCATATTAGCATACAATTTGCAAACCAGGAACAACAGCAACATCAGCAATTGAAATGCATCATTGCATCATCCTGAGGATAGGAGTGGGGAGAAGCAATGCAGGAGCATAACTGCTTTTAGGAGACAGGAAATCGCAGCATTCTTGCTGTTCTAGGCATTGTGCTCAACAATGCTTGGATTAAATAAAAAACTGGTTGAGTTGCTGATGCTGGCGGTCTCATAATGACTTGGACTTGGCTCCTCTGGGGGCTTCACAGGACCTGAGCAGCCCATCTCACCTTGGGCGGATGAAAATTTGCAGCTGATCTGGAAGGATTGTCCCCAGGCTTGCTTTTTTTTGTCAAAACACAAGCTCAGACCACCCTATTATCACCATTTAGTGCTTATTCTTGCCATTTTCTGGGTAAAAACCTTGTCTACTTATAGGTTAGCTGGCACACAGCTTATTTAGCTCAGGTAAAACCACACTGCACTCCTTAGGATTTAAATTTTGCTTAAACCCTCTTTCAAGCAATGCTTTAAACTAGAGTTGTCTGCCTCCATACACGTAAACCGGTATCATACAGTAAAATAACAAGTGATTATAGTCCTTTCCTGAATAACGCGTGTGTAGAAGTGCCGGATGGTACTATCTTACATTGACATGATTATAATGCAAATAAGATGGTTTTACCCTGCCAACACCTACTTGGTCAGGCTGCCTGTGAGCAGGAAGATATTAAAATAAATTGGCCTTAAAAAATAATCCTTGTACACTGATATTATTTGTTTTTGCTGAACTGCCTCCCTTTGCAGCCCGTGGATGCAAAGCTAGAGACCACAATGACTCTAAAGCCCCAGTTTGCTGCAAGTCACTAACTGCAGCTCTGTACTGCTCCTCGCTTTGTCTCTTTTTAATGGTTTGCTGAGTACAGGTGGGAGAGGAGAGTTCAAACCACTTTGCTGAGAACAGGATTTCAATTTCAAAGCACTGCTGGGGCTGTGGTTCTTGCTCAAACCTGAGCAACTCCAAACGTAAAGTAAGGCTTGGAGGGATGAAGGCGTTGTGCTTGCAAACCTCCGTCTTTATTCTTTGGGAAGATTAAAGGCAGCTTCCACCAGCGTGGCTTGTTTGAGCACGTTGCTTCGAGGCTGCTGCACAAGGCAATGGTTTTAGCTGTAATGAGCCTGCATCTTGTGTGTTGTAGCAGCAGTGCTCGATGCGTAGCCCTTCTCGGACACAACCTGCGAAGCTTTTTCTGTAGGCTTTTTTTTTCTTCCCGCTTGTTACCCCTCTCTGAGATCTGGGAGCCCACATGAAAGTAAAACACAGACCAAAATCTGTCTCAGCTTATGAGAAATAAATCCAGGCACAACAGCAGTTCAGCCGAGACCTCTCTTTGCAGAGAAGAAAACACCCTGGTGAGGCTTCCCAGCAGCTACTAACACTCGTTACAAGGATTTTGTACAATTTTTTTATGGTTGTAAAAGCGAATGGAAGAAACTTCTTTACAGCATGGGCATATTGAGCAGAGTAGGAATATCCAAAATCCCTTTAGAGGTTTTCCTCCCCTCTTTCTGGACAAGTTTTGCAAGCTTGTCTCTGTGGTGGTTTTACCCAGCTAAAGAGTGGAACTCCACCACAACTGCTCGCTCACTCCCCCTCCTCAAAGGAACACGGGGAAAAAATAGGATGGACAAGGGCTCAAGGGTTGAGATAAGGACAAGAAAGTTGCTCACTAATTACCGTCACGGGCAAAACAGACTCAACATAGGGAGATTAATACAATTTATCACTATCACTAGCAAACTAGAGCAGTGAGAAACTCCAAAGCAAACTAAAAACACCTTCCCCCCATCCACCCTCTTCTACCTCCTCCCCC
>VXAL01018193.1:0-52536 GCA_013399475.1 Chauna torquata | reverse complement strand
CACAAAACATCAGAAGATCAATCCGGAGAGGTGCAAAGTACCTGACTAGCTCAGGATGTGCTGGAGCTACGTCCCAGCTTTGTTTTTCGTGGGCTGAGCAAGAATCAGTTTTGTAACCAATGCTACAAAATGTTGTAATTAATTCAAAATGTACCTCTTTCCATCCTGATGGAAGCATGGGAGTTTGGTTTGATTTAGTTTTGTAGAGCTCCTGAATGGTAGTGTTTGGCTGGGATTTCTCTCATTAGCTGCAGCTCTTAAAACACTTTTGCTGGCCAACAAAGCTCTAAGTGTTGGGGATGTCTAAAATCCTTAGGTTTCTCCCCAAAGTGCTAGGAGACTTTTGGGAAATTCTCACTTGATTTCTGGAGAAGCAAATACATTTAATCTTGGTGAAATTCTTTTCATTATGAAGGAGAGATATGACTGAAGATGTGAGAAAAAATGATTGGAATTAAACAAGGAGAAAATCAAAGAACACCTTAAAGAGCCACTTCGTTAAATTCCCACACAACATGGAGGTAGTCTCAGCTCAAATTACTGGACAAGAGATGGGGAAAGCTAAGCATCCTCTTAAATGGCAACCAGAGAGAAAAACAATTTAAAAGAATAATTTTTTAAAAAGCAACTTATTGCTAACCCAAGCCAAGCTGGCCTGCATGATATCAGCAACGTATTTGAGGAAAAAGGAGCCCATAGTAGCAAAATGAAATTTGAGGCTAACCGCTTGCCTTGTGCTGCGCTGGATGGTCAAGGCAACTGGGCAAGCTTTTCTATTTCTTATTTTTTATTTTTCTTCTTATTTCTTACATGTCTCCTTTTGGTTTCCTCAAACGTAAGTATGCACCAATTCTGTGTTCACAGGTCCCTGGAGAAATCATTAACACCCTGTGTGGATACAGGACTCTTGATAAAGAGGTAATTTTTGCTTTTTCCTTCCTATGTGCAAGATTTGCTTGTGAAGCCCTTACTGAAACCCCCTTAAAATGAACTGTTTGTCTTTATTGAAGCTCTGCTTCGCAATGGGAAGCTCCTCTCCACCAGGGACAGCTGTTGCTGCAGCAGTATATAAGTTTATTTTTATTTCTTTTCACTAGCATCCCATGGTCCTGCGCAGGCTTGCGGAGTGTGGGCAGGCTCATGACACATTTGGGTAGTCTCTACAGGCTTTGATGTGGTCTTTCTGAGGGTAATGAGCTCTCTCCTGGATCAACCCCAGGAAATGCTGGCCCTGAGTTGTGTTTTGAGCCTTGGTGGTAGGAGAAGCTGATTTTGAGGCCCTCAGGGGTGACTTCAGGGCTGTGTTGCAGCAGAGAGCTGCAGTATGGCCCGTAACTCTAAGGGACTGGTTTTTGGCAAGAAAATCCAGGAAAACGTCAAATCCAAGAAATCAATTCCCAAATGCTTGTTGTGACACTCCTTTGGCTTGCGAGGAAGAGCAAACACAAGAAATAACATCTTCCTCCAATCCCACCGTCTAAATTAAAACTGCGGTGCTTCTTTTCAATCTGCTTCCAGCGCCTGGAGTTGCTCGATGTCATCCACGTGAGAGGCTGCATCCATGCTGTCGGGCTGTGGCTTAAAGACAACTTTAAGGCCACTTTGGGCATTGTTTGCTCCCTGCTTCTTCCCCAGGTAGGTGGCGAATCTGGTCAGCATCTTCTTGGCTTCTTTCTCCATTCTGGAGGAGGAAAACAACTTGGGTTTAGGTATTTTTCCCCACTGCATTTACATCTGAGATCTGTGTCTTGGATGGGAAATGTCAGCACTTTTAGAGCAACCTTAGCAAAATTAACAGCTTACTAGTGTGGTGCTGGCTGTCTCATAACACGCTCCTTAAAGTTAATTAATGTTCAAATAATACCGTCTAAAAGCAAAGCATGTATATGTTAGCCCAGCAAATCCTTTTACATTTGTTTTTACAGCTCTGTTCAAATAGAACATAAATATTAACAAAAATAAACTATAACAGTAAATTCATCAGGGTTTGGCATGCATTGTGAAATCTGTGTTTGAGCCATTAACAATTCTATTAACAATGCCTAAGGATCCAGGCAACTTTCCAGCACAGGTAATTAAGCTCTCCATCACGAATGCTGGATATGGAGAGAAATTTTGGGTCATAGCAGGGGCTACCCCTTTGCAACGCTGTTGGCACTGTGCTAGCAAGGAGGTGAAATTCTCTTAGCTCTTTCCAGAATTATCTTTAGCAAAACTTTGTTGATTTGGTGTTGATTAGATCCTTTTTATTTTATATTTATTTCCTTCAAGTCTCACAAGTGAAAGCTTTCTTTTTTTCTCCCTGGATGTAACTTTGGGTTTGCTGTTGGAGGTACTTGATGATGCTTTCTAGATAAGGGGTTTTCTCTAAATGGGAGTGAAATTATTTTATTTTTTTTCCTGGGTTTCCACTTGCAGCAAAATGTAGAATAGTGGTTGAATAAAGCAGAAGCTCTTTGGGAAATATGTGGCACACTGAGCTAGTTTTTCAAAGGATTGACTTTCTCCTTGATGTCTCAAATGGTCCAAATGTAAAAAGTAAGACAGGGGGCTCAGTTTGTGCCCAGTCCTAGCTGTGATGCTCCATGTTTATCGAATGCTTTCTCCATGGTGTGCAGATGAGCAAGGAACCTCTACTGTGCTATCACCAGGAAATGCAACGGGCCCAGAAATGGAATGAGAAAGTGCCATAATAGATGCGACCTCTTCCATCTGCCTTGCAGGATGTCAAAAGCCCATTACAGGAGCTGCCTGTTGCGTTACCCATTAACCTGCCAACATGATGCTCTTAATTGGGAAGGATAGGGAGACACACCAGAGATGGCCATAAGGATCGCTGAGCCTTGATGAGTATCAAGTGCTTTTGAGCAAGCGTTGTGATTTTTCTGGTGTGCTGTTAAATGCTCTTCAGATGAAGAATCTCATTCTTCCCATCTGCTCGCGATTTCCAGGTTTTAAATATAAATTGGATTTGATGCTGTCAAGTTTTGGAGGGAATTGAGTTATAAATGGCCATCTGTGTTGCCAGGAGCTGTCAGCCTAGAAACAGCTTCATCCCAAGCAGCTGCCAGTGGAAAGCCAGGCTGAGAATATTGTCCTTGAATTGCCAGTCTGAGGGGGAAGGAGGAGAGCACCGGTGACGTGAAGAGGTGACAGAGCCTTGAACTTTGGGTAGAGTGAACCTATTGGTATGTCCCATCTTTGGCCATTGGGTATTTGTCATGTTCTGCATAGGATGCATGCCTTGCTGTGCGCTTGTGGTAGTCTCAAAAATAGCTGCAAACCACCTTGATGAAAAGCTTGCAGGATGCCAGGGAGAAGGTTGGGACCAAAATCCACATCCCAAGTCGACCTTTGGGGTTTGCCCAATTTTCCTAAAAGCATGGCTTTCCTTAGGATCCAACTTCAGCCTCACCTGTGATGATGAGCAGCTCAAGGGCTCATAGGTGGGGCTTTGAGCTTGGCTGATGTTCATCATCCAAGTGCCAAGATTTGTGCTCATATTTGGCGTAAGCAACGTTCTGGCCCTTCTTATACAGAAGGAAGTACCCAAGAAAAATTTTGGCTGCCGTAGATTGCCCGTGGAGAGCATACGTCTTGACAATTACTGCTGTTAGCGTTGGCTTTCCATCATACTCAGATGTGATAAACCACCACATTTTGATTTTCTGTAATGCAGGAAGTCCTTGAATTTTTAATTCTCTCTGTTTTTTTCCTAAATATATACAGAAGAGACCCAATGGCACAAGGCTTGGCTTTGCTTTCTCACACATTCTAATGGTGATCTAATTGGGTTTGGGGAAAGCTGTAAATCTAGTGGGTCCTGTCAAGTGCTGAATTGATCGAACAGGTGAGGAGGCAGGGAGAAATCGTGCCTGGGAATGTCACCACATGGCAGCCAGCCGCCCTCCTGGCTGGTGCAGGGGACAGGGAGTCTGTAATTTTATGATCACTCTTAAATCATGAATGTCTCTGCCTTTTTTAAGCAAGCCATCAAGCAACATCAAGCCTGTTTTGAGAGTGAGGACACGATTGTGTTCATTTGTCTTACTTCGTTCAGGGTGAAGCATAAATGCACCAATTCAATTATTTTTCTGCCTTTGCAGAGTACCCTTAATTCTCTCTTTTTTTCCTTTGTTTCATTCTCCAGTAACAATCCTGTCTCTTTGCCCTTCTCAGCCAAACTGCAGACTGAGGCTAAACTGTGATGCATTTCATATCAGCCTCAAAAAGGTGTTTTAATTTAGCCACTGGCAGTCAGTGGCAAATTCACATTGTGGCCTTGTACTACTTGTGTTTAATTATGAAGCAACCTCAGGTATCTCAGCAGGTGTAGTGAAGGAAGTTTTGTTTAGTGGCTGCATCCCTACTTTCCCTGCTTCTAGCAAGATTATCCAAGGAGTTTACAGTGTGCATTTGTAGTTAAAAATAAGCCAGGTAACCTTGTGGTTTGCTTTTTCCCCTTTGCATGCCTAGGTGCTCTCTCAGCAACTTTTATATTAATCCCAGGAAAAGCATCTCCAACTTTTCTGTTCACTTGTCTTTGCCAGGGAGGTTTTCTGATGGCATTTAATCCTCCTCAGCAAGATGAAGAAATAGCCATTGTAATAAGGTAGAAAAAAGTGAATAAAAAAAGCTCTTCAAACCTTTTTTCTCCATCCTAAAGAAGGAGAAAGTGGCATAAGTCCAATGAAAATTCAAATCTCTGAAAGGTCACCTCCAAGGGTTAATATCTATTGACTCTATGGTGAAGCCAACTAGAGATAAATTGTTTCTACCTCCATTTCACTTTGGTATTTCATCAATCTTCTAAGTTGGGAGATTGTAATTGGGAGCAGCTGCAGAGTATTAGGGCACCCTGCTGTGTTGCATCAGTGCAGAGGCAGATACAGGAAGTCTGCATCCCTGGAGGTATTTAAGAAACATGTGGACTTGGCATGAAGGGACATGGTTTAGTAATGGGACTTGGTAGGTCAGGTTGATTGTTGGACTTGATCTCAAGGGTCTGTTCCAACCTGAATGATTCTATGGTTCCAGGAGTATGAGTCCAGAAGATCAACTCTTTTGTGCGTTTTGTGGGTTGGCATCTGCCTCTCTTGGTTACAGTAATCTTAAATGTTTCCTAGTGTAGAAGGTCCTTGTATTACCGAAGTGCCTTGCCTTGCCTTGCCTTGCCTTGATTAATTTGTATTTTGTTCCCTTTGTATATCTAAGTTGCTCCATGGGCTGGAAGGCAGTATATTCTCAGGCGACTGATGCATGCTGAATGAAGTGGAAAAGGAGAGTAAAAAGGATTTTTCCATCTGCAGTCTATGACCTCTGTGAGAACCCTGCCTATAAATATCAATTTGTGGAAGGGAAAGCCAATAAAAGATAAATACTTGCCTTTTACTTGATTAACTCTGGGAAAGCTTGAAATGATTTAGCTCTTCTGTTTAGCATGGTCCATTCAGCTTTACAGCTGCCAGAATGGGAGAGGACCTCCATAGGCAGGCTCATGCCTGTGCAGCAGCTGGAGATTTTTTCATGAAAAAATGTTTTCTTGCAGAAAGTTTGGCTTGCAGAAGACCCTCATTGGGCTGATAGATTATTTCCTCCATGCCTATAGTTGGTTTTACCAGGGGCATGACGCAGCAGGACGTGGTTAATCATGCTCACCCTGCAAGGGCTCTTGAGCATCATTTTGTTGCTATTTGCCATCTTTATTTTTTGCCCTCATTGAGCAAAAGCCAAATTGAGCTTTGCATGATTGATTACCCAGGAAAATGCAACTGGAGGAGCTGAGCTCCTTTTGAGTGGTCTGCACAGGCCCAAAATGCAACCATTCCACCTGGAATCAAGCTGCTGATCAGAACAGTGCTCGCCTGGAGAAGATGCACAACCCTAAGGGAAAACATCTGCAGTTTTCTGGACCTTTTTCTTGTTGTATAATAATTACAATATGAGTGCTGGGCCCTCTCCTCCTTTGCTTCCAAAAATGGTTCTGACTTGGAGCATGCTCCCTTTTGCCAGACCTGGAAGAGATTGCGTGAATACAAACCATCAATAAACAAGCATGTCCAAATAAGGAGGATATTGCAATCAAATCTCAGCCATATCTGCCTTGTTGAGACCTATTCTTCATGCAAAAAGGTTTTATGTGAAAGAACAAGAGGAGCCACCAAGATACAATGAGCAAATCTGGGCCTTGGCAAGGATGGAGCTGGGCAACAAAGGGCCTCGTAATAAATCTTATGGCACCCGCAGGGGAGATAGAAATACATTGTTCATGTCTAGCACAAGTCTCTGTGCCACACCAGAACCACAGAAGTCGGCGCGTAGCCTCAAATACTTCTGTACATTTAGCTTACTCTAGTGTGGGAAGAGAGGTGATAACCATTAGTTGTGTTGAAGTAGCCCAAACTTCTGTATTAATCCAATTTTGGTCTTGTGATGTTGGCAGAAAATTGGTAATTAGGACTGATGCTGTATTGTTTGAAATGTGTTAAGAAAAGTTGCGTTGGTGGTGGGAGATGCAGGACCCCTCAGCTCCCCGGATGCTGCCCCCAGCTCCAAGGGGAAACATACCTTTTGGCTTGGAAGGAGAGAGCTGGTGTTGATCCCAAGAACCTCAGTATTAGGGTTTGTCTGGGACGGATCACACTGAAGTGAGAACCAGGATGTTTCAATGCCATCGCAAAAAAAGAAAAACAAGTGGTGAACAGGCACTGAAACCATCTATTTCCAACCTTTCCTGGATATCTCTTGTAATATAAGGCAGCTCTGCATGCCTTGGAGTAGTAGTAGTGAATGAAGTGTCACATTTGCTGTGTCAGGTGCAATAGCTATTTACTTTCTGGAGCGATGATTAGGAAACATCAGCAGACGGTGTCCTGGTGTCCCTGCTCAGCCAGAGAGGCAGACACCCATAGCTTAATCATGATACAGTGCCCAGTTATAATTAGTGTCACTATTCTAAGTCAGCTAGAAATAATTACAGGTTCAGGACCAAAATAATGTGTTTTTAATGTACTTTCTGAGCTTTTGCTGTTTTGCATAGAGAAAACTCACAGGCGTTCCAGAGCGAGCCAGCAGCACGGACTTGCAGACATTCGTGGGAACCTTCTGGGTTTAAATGAGCATTTATAATTGGTTCTTCAAGTTAAACAACAAAAAAATCGGACTGTCCTTGCCTGGCTGCGTGTCCCCACATGTTTGTGCCGGGGCAGGGTATTTCCTCTCCCTGAGACTCATGGGGACAAGAGAAATACAAATGAGTGGTTTGATTAAGCGAGGTGGGAGTATATGAAAAGCTGCCTTTGTCATCTTTAGCCCTGTCCTCATTTGTCTACGGGGAGATGAGACATTTCTGTTACAGCTGTAAAATCTCTCTATAAAGAGAGCAGAATAGCGAGGCAAAAATATAGGAGCAAGTGATGAATTTTCTTTATCTCTCCATCCTCCCAGGTGGCTCATAGTCATTGTACAGCACCCAGGAACAGAAACAAAATCCTTGAGAATTTGTGCTTTGGAGCAGTTACTTTTTTATTTCTGATGGACATAAGTTTCCTTCAGCTGCTTGGGTTGGATGGGAGAATTTACGGATGGCCCTTGCTGATGGCAGATGTCCTGCTCACCAGTTCCATTTTGCTAGTTGAAAAGGAAGACGAAGACATTGCTTTACCTAAATTGGATGGTTTGGGGGCAAACTTCCGCTGTTGCTTTCCAGGCAAGTCCCAAAGCACTGTCTAGAGATGGAGAAAGAGGGCTTTGGCTGCTGTTGGTCTTTGCTGCAAGATGCTTGTTTGGATCAGCTCAAAGCTGTTCAATTGCAGCTGGGAGGAGACAGAGAGGTGGGAAGTGGCAGCAGACATCTGTCTCTGTTTCTGTTCTGCTGTGCATTTAGACATTTAATTTTATTTTTTTAAAAAGCAACAGGCTGTGTCCTTCCTGGTGCAATGCTGTGTGCCTACTGCATTGAAATATAATAATCCAGGTATCTGCATGGCTCTAAGGATTAGCCTTGCTTCTAATGGTGGTGCTTCAGTTTTGCAAAGCTTCCTGTCCCAATCCTTGTGCAAGGTGGCAGTGTCCGGATAGGAAGCAAGGCAGTAATTCTCAAATAATGTTGCCTGCAGGGTGTTTTTTTCTACAGCTGTCACTGCAGGAAATCCCCAGTTTTGAGTGCCACCAAAGTACAAATATCATCAATGCAAATTGCAATATATTGCAATCACTGTAAAAATTATATTTTTCTATTGTATCACAACTGCCCAGTGGGTCTGCATGCTTTATTGATTCCCTCAGAGGTCTTTGGATTTATTTCATACACACAACTGTATCTGCAAGAGCACCTACTGAATTAAATTGTACCCCATGCACAGCTTGTGCATCTGAATCCCCCAGCAAAAAGCTCAGAAAGTGGCAGAATAGAGACCTCCCGAGGCAGCAGTGGTTTCTGTACTTTGCTGAATGCCCACGAGAAAGAACAGGCAATTTTATTACTTTAAATGACCTGCAAGCAGTAATTTCCAAGCAGTTCTGCCCTTGCTTAGGGGTGATTATCGTTACAAGGTGGGGGAAGGCAGGGAGAAGAGCAGCTTTTTGAATTTTTTTTTGCCTGATGCTTCATACATTTTGGTAACATGCTCCTCTGCAATAAAGCCTTCCTTCATATTGCAATACAATAAAATCAGCACTTACGTAGGAAGTCTCTTTACTTCTGGAAAACATGGTGCCCTTGGTGCCAGGGATATTGAATGCATCTATATTCCTGACAGCTTTTTCTATTTTCATTAAGTGAAAGAGGATGTTTAGAGCTGAGCTGGAATGGAAGTTGGTTCATAACTCAGAAGAGAGTGAAGGCTGAGGGATGCAGGCTGCTGAATGAGGACTTGGGGTACTTTTATTCCATTAACGAAATCCCCAGTTTCACTGGTATGCTGTGTCCTGCGGTACCTGGGACGTCACACTGGCGTCCGGAGGAGAGGAGCAGAAGGGATGTGTCCAGCAGTATGTCTCTGAACCTGGCTGGTTTTGCAGAGTAGGATCCATTTGCATGAATCTTATTGTAAACACAAATATTTTTCTGAATTATTGCTTGGTTCATGGAGGAAAAATGACATGCTAGCTTTAAAATTTGTCATTTCAAAGGGCTTTGCTTTCACGGTCCTTTCACTGTATCAGTAGTGGGTTTTTAATCTGTCCAATGAAAGCATGCTAATAGAAGTAAATAATGCTACAGCTTGACGTACATTTTAGTATTATTTTAAAAATTTTTAAATCCTTAAAGGCTCTGCTGTTGCATATGGATTAGCACAATCTTATTTTCCGGATCCACGTTGGAGCAGTTGCTCTGGGCTCTCCCTGAAGTTCATGGAGAGATGGAGCTGTCTCCAAGCATCGTGCAACCTCACCATGGCCTCCTGCATCCCTGCCCAGGGGTTTCTGCAGCCCTGGGGAACTGAAGAGAGGGATGTATGTGAGTTAGGAGAGCAGCACCCTCACTGGCATTTCCATGACAAAGTCTTTTGTTTTGTTATTTTTGCTTCTCCACAACAAGGAAGCTGGATCACAGGCAACAGCGAGGTTGCACAGCACAATTCTGGTCCTGTGCATGTTACTGGGAATGAATATTGTTTCTGTACACAGGCTGAAATCATTTCCTAGAGTATTTGGGAGGGAGTCACCTGCTGAAACAGACATATAAAATGCATTGCTGTGGTGAGTATTTCAAGGGCAGCAGGGAGCTCCACAGATACATGCACAAAAGTTACCAGGGCTGTAAGATAACCTGATTTCATGCCATTTGGATAACAAAAGGAGTTGCTGAGATGCTTCCAGAGTTCAATTTTTCTTTCAGTATCTGCAGTCTTATTTCCCAGCAAAGAACCCTAATGTCATTAATCCAGTGTTTCTGCAATTCCCGCAATTGGAGAAAGCCCTGCTAGCCATAACCACACAGCAGCCTCCTGCATCCCATCTGCTATTTCAGTGATTAATCCTGTTATCAAGGGAAAGAAGATGCCTTTTGCTTGCAGTAATTAGGTGGAACATAAAATAAGCAGGATGTTCTTTGGGGATAAGTGCAATTAGGAAAGTGGGAATGGGGCAAGCTCAAACTCAGGGTAGGGAGTAGACTTCAAGGGAGGACTCTCCATGTTGGGAGAACATCTCAATAGATGTGGTTTTCCCCATTTCTTGTTAAACAAAGAACTGTCAGTCCTGGGGGGGCGTCCCCTCAGGCTCCACCTCAAGTTGAATTTGGGAAGGAAAAATAAATTGAGCGGTTTTGAGGTAGCTTCTGTGCAAGGCACAAGGTGCTAGTGGGGATGGTATTTCGCCATCTCTGAAAGGCAAATTAATGAACCCCGATGCTGTTCATGTTTGCTTTCAGCTCACAGGGTGACACTTACGTGATTTGCTTTTTCCCCTGTGGAGGTTGCCTCCTCTTGGCAAACATGTTTACCTTTCCATTTTGGGATAAAATGATCCCTAATTTAAGATGCATTACAACCCTTTGCTGTTATCCTCATTTGTCTTTCTCTTAACGTTCCCACTTTCCAGACGATTTAATGGATCAGTTAGGACTCAGATAAATGACTGATAACATTTCTTAGCTCCAAAAGCAATGTGCTGTGCTACTGCAGGAGATGCCAGCTGATGCATGGTACAGGTACAATTTGGTTATTTATTTGCTCTTTGCTATATGGAAAACATTGTTAGCTGTTATTCTCTTAGCCTCGAAAATAAGCAGAAAAGCCCTGAGGCTTTCTCCTCTTTCTCCATCTCAGCCTTATGCATTGAAAATATCATCTGTAAAACTGCATTGTTTGTATCCTGGTGCTGACCCCTGCAATATCCCAGAGCATCTTGGACTTATAGGGAAAAAAACCCTTATTTCTAAGGAAAGTGCCACTTACTGAAATCAAGGTAGATAAAGAGTTAGTACAAAATAGGCACCTTGTGCTGAAAAGACTGATTGTCACCATTCCCCTCATTGGTATCTGTTCTGCAAATAATGACTTGCGACTGCTTATTACCTAATCTTGGCTCTTGCTGGCATTTTGTTCATAGCCACCACACAATATCGCTGCAAAGGAAACGTCAGGCAAAATCAAAGCAATGGACTTGAAATCTTGTGCTGTTGGAAATGCTTTTCTTCCCCCTCCTAAAGATCAGATCTAAGTCCAAATTAAAGATCAGATTTTTTTTTTTTCCCCCCCGGGAGCCAGCAGAGAAGTAACACAAGTGGCACCGTGTTTGCAGCAATATCTTAATTTTAGCAAGAACCCAGACCTGTGCTACTCTCTTTGCAATGCTTGCAGTGACATCCAACATACCCCACTGTCAGGGCCAATGTGAGAAGTTATGAGATGGACACAGCTGTTAACATGTTTAGCAACGAGCCCATTGCTTTGCCGGCTGACGTTACTGCATCTTGTCCTCTCCCATCTCACGCCCAGGTTTGAAAGTTTCGGTGACAGCCCCTCTTGCACAGGAAGACCTTCAGGAATGGTTTGCTTGCCTATAGTGGCTTTAACACATGCATTTTGCAGGTGATCGGCCTCGTGATGGCTTGGCTATATTGGCAAAAGCTCAACGAGATGTACTCCAGGCTGGACACCGTGGACTTCAAGATGTTGGAGATGCGTGATTTCAGCTTCGGGGCAGTGGATCTGAGCGGTGCAGGCTGGTGCTGGTGCTTGCCCAAGGAAGGGGGCTACATTCCCATCAATGCCATGGAGGACGAAGATGAGGAGGAGGAGGAGGAAGGCACTGTCTGACACAGCAAAGAGTGAGAAGGCAGAGGATGGAAAGCAGTGGTGGAAAAGGAAGCTTGGAGGAAAGCCCTTAGTGAGGCAGCTGATGCTGAATCTAAAAATAAATGCAATTTATTTTCTCAGGTTCAGGAGATACCTTAGGGAAAACTGTAAAGTAACTTTGGAGGGTTATAAAAATGCAATGCACTGTGTGGGCACACGAGCTCCCAAGGGTCCTTTTACTACCTTGACATTTTGAAGCATTTGTATGTTTCCTTATTTTCTTTTTACACAATAAATGTGACTTCTGTTATATTTCACAAAGTCACTTGCACTTGCTGCACACTGGTCGGATTGTTGGGGAGGGAAGAAGCACTTTGGGGTATCTCTATATTTAGATTTAGCCCAATCTCCTGAAGAATAGAGGCTTTATAGTAGATCCCCAGATTTGCCGAGGCCCCAGGAAGACATAGCTAAAGGAAGTGGAGCGGTTTGCTCTGGGGAACCTTTCCAAAGGGCTTTTCCAAAGCAATAAAATACCCAGGGAGGCACAGCCTGCACCTCCTAGAGCAAGCTGAGTGCTTGCTGCTTGGGCAGGCCTTGCACAGGGGGGAAACCCTGGCTTCTGAAGCCTTCCAGCTCTTCCTTATGAACCATGGCTTCAGTTTTCATCCCCAGGCAAGGAAAAGGAGAGCCCAGCAAGTTTTAAACTGAAGGTAGCTCTATTGCAGCAAGGTCTTGCCGCTGGAGATGGTGATAACCCATCTCTGCTGGAGACCAACCTCTGAAGACCACTTGAGGAGGGGAATTTTCCCTTTTGTAACATTTAGTTTTTAGAACAGTAACGTGGTGATCAAGGCAGCAATTCCCTTCTGCATTACTTGGGATATAGGAGTTAAAGAGCTGGCATGTGTTGCATCCAACCCTGCACCAGGTAAGTGGGAAAAGGGCTCACAGAGGGAAGCCTCAGGCAAATGAATTGCAAAAATACGAGTTTTTTATCAAAAAAGAGTGAAACTCTCTGCAGAGCTCCCCCAGTGCGGGCTCAGCAATAACCTGCTGTTGGGCTGATGGATGGGAAGGCTTCCCCGCGCAGCCCAAAGTCAAATGCACAGCTCGGCAAGTGCAGAGGAGGGGCCATCGATCAGAGACCCGTGTTGTCTCAGAACGTGCCCAATTCCCACGGGCACCCCAGAGCAGCAGTAGTAGCCACATCTACGAAGTGGGAGCAAAATGCAAAGAAAAATTCTGTTCTTCAAAATGGCAATGTCTGCAGCGCTGCTCAACGAAGGAAAGGCTGGGTTTATTAGACGTGCTTTTTATTAATAAGGGCATTTTGGAAGCTAGAAGCTGCATTCTTTGATTTGGGTGCTCAAGCAACCCAAGGCAGTGTGCCGTGTTATGACTGCTGGGCTCTGTCTCCCTCTTCCGACTGTTTTGAGGCTTTTTTCTTTAACCAGATGAGATGCACTCGCCAGCACAGGCCTGAAAAAGCACTTTTTGCATGGGTTATTTCCATACATCATGTTGAAAATGGAGCTGTGAACCAGCGGTGAGGTTAGTGAGTTGTTTTAAAACAGCGTGACCAAAACTGTGGGATATTTTGCAAGTGAAGAAAGTCAAAACCTCCAGCTCAGGAAACTTGGGTGATCCTGATCTTTTAAGGAGTAATTGGTGGCTGCCTTCACCCGGGCATCTCATGGGCTCTGGGGATTTTCCTTTTCTTCCTGCCTCCTCCTCTCTCTGGGAGGTATTTAGTAAAACCTTAACATATACAAGGTGATAAATTCAGTCTGCTCCTTGGGACTGATTTCCATGTAATATTCAGAGAAAGAAAGTTCATTTCTATTATTTTTCCCTTTTCTTTGTTATAGGACAAGCAGCTGCTGTCATCTTTATACCGTTTTCCTGGCTGGGCAGAGCCCTGTAAGTCTGGACCCCAGCATTTAACAGGTCAGACTCAAGCAGGTTTTCCTGCCTGGACTAACAAGTTATGTTTTTTGGCAGGCAGTGTGTGATAGGAAACACAGGAAGGCAGTTCGTGCATTGGCTAGGCATCCAGCTGCACTTTTCCCATGGAGTCAGTCTGCAAATGCCTGGAAGATTGGGAAGGCAGATTTAAGTAGGCACATGAAATGCTAAAAGTCAGTCATCAATGCACTTTGCAAGAGCTTTTCTCCTCGCTTGCAAACATACCTCATAACTTGGGATGGTAGAATAAAAGGTGATGCCAATAGTATTCCCCCACAAACATTAATTCACCCTAACTTTTGCATCTTGACATTGCCACTGTTTTCAGCACTATCCTCCAGACCTGACCTGCTAACCATGGAAGGACAGGTTTAGTAAAACAGGGGCTGAGAAGAAAATGGTATTAAGGATAAAGCATCAAATGAGCTTGGCTTTGCTTTACTTCTGCTGAGACTTCAGATTGTGCCATCAAATAATCTCCCCAGAGGCGAGAGAAAAACCCTGTTATTGGATGGCCTTAAAGCGCAAAGTCTGATTTCCCTGGTTGTTTGCTGAATGATGGAACTGTCTGCGGCAAAGTGTTGCATGCTGCTTTGATGGAGATTTATTGATATCCCTGTTAAAAGGTTAAGCGGATGCGAGCAAGCCAGGCATTAAATAGAAGTGGACAGCTCAGGAAGCTCGGGCAGGCGAGGGAGCGTGTTCACACACTCGTGTGACCAAGAAGTTGGTTCTCACGAAGTCAAACTTACAGATGTTCAATGTGTTAAAAGCAAAACATGGAAACTGCAAAATAATTTGATGTGGCATGTTTATTAAAAAAAAAAAAAAAGGCACACTCTATTTAATGGTCCTTGGACTGGTCCTTTCCATCTCCATTGATTTTAGGAGCTTTTACACTGTTGGTGGTGCTTCTCTGCACCTTCCTGATTTCCTCCTGTTACTTGAGATCAGTCATACATATTGCACAGAGCAAAACAGTAAAAGCAGTTCCTCTCCCAAATCTGTAGCGATCTAGGCAAAACTGATGGGGAAAAAAAAAAAAGAAACAGCCACAAACACAGAAGACACAGACCATGGAAGTTAGGGATCAACAGCTTAAATATTTTACATCCTGGTGGTTTGATTTCTAGAAGCCATCACTACGTACGACCAGGTCTTCACTGGCATGAATGTCACATCCTCTCTGAAGGTCTGTTTACATCCCGTGATGCTTTTCTACTCCAAAAGTCAATCAGCACTGCCCAAAATACATTTTAACCTGGGAGCTACAGAGCTGTTGGCAGTAGGCATCGATACGATGTTTGCAAGAGCAGTTTTCTCTCAAGACAGTCTGGGGTCCTGCACCCACCAGCGCCCACAACTTCATTCCACTGAGCACAGCCACACAGCCTCATCCTCCAGTTTCTGAGTGTTTCTGGGGAGCTAAAGGTGAGTTTATTAACGCTAAAATTTGCTTTTGTGAAACTGAAAGCTGGCAGGGCTAGTGGGATTTAGTTGATTATAGCACTCTTCTTTTTCTCCCCTTATTTCTAGTGTGCTTAAAGTCATGTTCTCAAACAATTTTAGTCTGTGTCATGCTTGTGTTTATACGCAAGGGTCTGGGGAAAAGAAAACTTTCTAGGTGAAAAATGAGAGGAAAAAAATCCCAAGGAACAACTTGGATACATCAGCTGCAATCAATCAGGACCTTTCATTTATCAATAGATCTAACAAAGCGTGTTTTTATCAGGAAATGGGTTATTTTTTCTGCAAAATGGAGCTGTGGTAGAGATCTTGCTGGCCAACCTAGGCTGTAAAACAGTCGTATTTCTTACCAATGTAAACCCATCTGGAGGGTTGGGTATCCCCATCCATTGTTGCAGTGTCCCGGGAGCTACCCCAACATTGATGCCCTTGGGGAAATCATGACACATCATCTGCTAGAAGGTACCGGCTCAATTTTAGAGCAAAATTATTTATGCCTGCAGCTGGGTAGGTGTTATGCTGTTTCTCTTGCCAGCATCAGCTTCTCAAATCCGCAGAATTTGGGAATAAAAAATTTTATTCCCAGGAAGCCAAGGTTCATGGCTGATGTATGTTATCCCTTAATACAGACAGGTTTTGGGTATGGTTGTCCATCTAGAGGCATTTGCCCTGAAATAAATTGGTTCCTGTACCTGAGCAAGAACTGTTGGAATAATGTGGTCAAAAATTCCAAATCTGTTAGATCAAGAGATGTCTTCGGATAGCAACTGGGTTAAGGCTGGAGCCCGTATTGGTCTCAAGATGGTCTCTGCCTCGGGAGAAAATGGGTCAATAATTTAGCAACCCAAACAGAGCTGACCTGGTTAGCTGTGGACCCTTCCAGCTGTTTAGGTGCAAACCATGTTTGCTTTTTATTTTAAATTTATTTGGCTTGAATTATTTTGCTTCCCTACAATAGCTGTATAATGATGTGATACTGCTGTGGATGCAAGCAGTCAAAACGGGGGACGCAGATGGACTGGGTCTCCAACTGCTCTCAAAGTGACTTTGGGAGGCATCGACCAGGCTGCCAGTAATAGTAACCGTTCTCCCATCCAAGTCAAGTGTGAAAGGCAATCACTGGAGGTCAGATAATTAGGAGATTAATTAGTGTATGTGGCAAAATCCAAATAAACTCGCATGGGGAGCTAAACCACAGGTTTGTAGGAAGATATCTGGAAATGGAGACATGCGGTGGAAAAAAAGGTGGTGCTTAGGACAAGGGGAAAAAACAAACCCCTATCAGTTGTGCAGGTCCCCCTTGCCGAAGTTAAGTGAGTGTTTGCTCCCAGCAAACAGCCCCACTGCAGCAGCTCTGTTAGCTGAGCGACTCTGTGTAATCGTACTGGCAAATCTCTCTACTTGTGCCTTCCTGTGAGGTGGGCTAGGCGAGATGAGCACGCTGCAGGAGGTGGCAGAGAGTCCCCGGCATGTTTGTGTCCCCCCAGGAAGGTCTCTGTGCTTTTGCTGGGGACACGCGCAAGGGCTTCCCATAGCAGGGGGCATCCAGCAGGTGGGCAAAGAGGCTGCTCCCCAGCCCAGCACCACTTAAAATCACCTCTCTCCTTTCTCTGCCCTTGGCCCCACCATTCAGCTCTCACCAAGCGGCAGGACCATGCTGGAGGATGAGGATGGGCTGAGTGAGAGGGGGCTCAGCAGCTCAAGGAGGAGATACGACGATGAAGAAGGTGAGCGAAACAATGAGGATCCCCCAAACGGCAGCATGATACCCTGCTGTGCGGCAGCAGCATCTTTCCGCCAGCGATGCATCAGAGCTCCTGGCGTTCAGGGCTGCACAACATAAGCTTCTGTGGGTAAAACAAGGTCTTTTGAGCCTGGTGGGAAGGAGGCAAATATCTCCCTGGCTTTCCTTTGAGAGTTTTGAAAGAAACGCTCAGATCTGCTCTCTAAAGTTTTTCCCCTCACCCCAGATTACCACTCCATCTACATTGGGGTGCCGGTGCCCCGGGGCTACCGGAGGAAACGGCGCCGGCGGAGATCTGCCTCCAGCCGGGACAGGGCAAGTGAGAGCGAGCGGCACTACGAGCGGCAGGAGCGCTCTGACACCGACGACGGCGGCCACGGCTGCTACGAGAGCGGCAATGAAAATGCCAGCAGGACCAGTGAGTTGCCCTCGGGCTTCCCAAAAAAGCAGAAAGGGGTTTTGCAGCGTGATTTAAACCCGGGTTAAATCACCCCCATGCACCCAGGCACGTTGCCTGTCTGGCTTTTGCCTTCAGTACTGCTTTTCCTGATGCTTCCCAGGGTTATTTTTCTCCGTGAATGTCTCTGAGAGCTGTGCACAGGGTGTGAAACAGTATTTGGGGCTGCTTATGTGATGGGTAGGCTAAAAAGAGGTTGTCCTTGCCCTCAGGAGGTTGCTAACAAGAAAAGCCAGGTAGGATAGAGCAGTACAGTGATGTCTTGGGTGTACAGGCATACCCCAGGCATCACACCTTGTTCCCAACAGGCTATTGCCCAGACCTTTACTCAGTCTCATGAAAACTCCTTAGCAACGACTAATATTTTGCACAGCAAAGTAGCTGTTGATCTCTTGATTTTTTTTCATTATCCTATAGAAATCTGTGTTTGCTTTTATGTCAAACCAGCTGCACTGCTGTCATGGCTCAGCAGCATGGGCAGTGGTTTTCCCTACAGAGGGAAAAGTTTTTCCAGTTTTTACATGGGGACAGGCTTTTTTTTTTGCAGCGGGCTTTGCTCACAGCTCGGGTGGCTGGCCACACCAGCAGGACCTCGTTCCCTCCTTTCTCCATGCAGTAAATGCCACTGGGATGTAGTGCAGCAGGTTGGTTTGCAGGACAAAGTCATTTTGTGGAGGAGAAACACCCTAGAAAACTTTACTTCTTCAGCAGCCCTGCTTTTCCTTAGAAGAGCTGCCACTGTGCCTTATTTGGGTGTTTTTTCCACCAAGAAACTGCCCTGAGCTCAGAGGAAATGCTGCAGGTGGTTTTCCCACCTCCCTCCAGGTGGGAAAAAAACCACCCCCATAAAATAACCCCAAACCTGTCCTTGGGTTTTGATTCTCCCATCTCCCCCTCCCTCCCCTGCCTTGCTTGATCCCGCTGCCACACATGCCCCCAAGTGCTCACCTCTCCTGAACGCATCTCGCTTGATTTGGTAACTTCCCGTCATGAGAGCTGAAGGGAGAGGAAAGTGCTTTATATTCTCAATAATCTGCTCCTTAAGCCTGGGAGTTTAACAAGCTTGAGTGGATAAAGGAGGAAGTTTGGGGGGTTTGTGCTGTGCAGGGAAGGTTTGTTTCACCGGGAAGAAATGGGGGAAAAAATGGAAACGATTCCAGGTAGGAACCAGCGCCGCGTGTTGTTTCTCCTTCGCAGCCAGGGTGGAGGGAGCGGGAGGGGAGGAAAACCTCCATTTTTTTCAGCTTTGCTGCTCCCTGGCAAAAGCGACCTGGGAGCCAGCACAGGGCTGGTTCAAGCGCTCGTGACGCTGGCTGGATAGCTGGGATGAGCCTGGGGCACCGAGCTCCAAGGCTGGGGCAAAGCTCACCTCAGAAATAGAACAGGGGGGACCTGTATCACCATCCACTGCACCACAGCACCGGGGAAGCAGCACAAATAGTATTCAGAAGGTTAAAGGTCTGCCAGACCTGGGGGCACCTGATTTCTTGAAATGAATGGCAACAGAGCATCTAATCCCATAGGATGCCCCCCCCCAGTCTCTTTTTTGGGGGTGAAGGACCATTCTGAGCCATGAAACACAGGGAAAAGGCTGTCGTGGATTCAGAAGGACCACGACAGTGGATGGTTAATGTGCAATAGCCTTCAACAGGGTTTGCAAAGGGAGGTGTGTGCTGGGTTGCTCAGTACTGCTGCCAAGCCGGATTGCAAACCACGGATGCACCATGCTCCCCCTTCCCCCGTGGGATGACATTTTATCTTTTTTATTGTACCTCTTGGTGACCCCAAAGGCAGAGTGGGATTTTTGGTTTGTGAAAGCATCACTAGCTGAGGCTCCACTGATGAATCAAACTTGGGGTGTAAAGGGGTCTTTGGACCTCAGATCGGTGTAGGCATAAATCAGTGCAACTGGTCTGTCCTGTCCAACTATCCACAGAAATGTAAACTCTTTTGTACATATAATTATCCTATATTATCACCAGTGTTAATGCTGAGCTAATCCCATGGCTGTGGGCTTGATTCAGATCCACTGTGGCTTAAATCACTGCAGTCAGAGGAGGTTTGATAGGTGCATATCAGAACAGAGCAGCTGTGAGCATTTTCCCATCATAAAAGTTGTTCAAGGGAGGTGCGGATCTGTTATGTGCGCCCTTTCCTCTTCGAATGATGTCTTGCGAGAAATAGGTGATGTTTTGGGGTGTCTCAGTGGTTTTGAGGTGTCTCAGCAGCAGTTTTACTCTCACATTTCCCAAATGCAAACTGTGGCCATCAGCAAGCAGCATCCTGAGGTGATTTTTACCACAAAGACCAGCAGCAAACTGGGAGAGAACAGCGGCAAGATGGAATAAATCTGAACAGCAGCTCCCTGCCCTTCTCGCATCCTCCGAAAAGATGCCACTGTCCAATATATCCTCCCACTCGAACAGCTGGTGCTTTTCAGGATTAATTTCTTGGCTGGACCAAGCTTCCAGAAGAAGAAAAAAGCTGCAACCCAATGCCGGGCCAGGCAATTTCCCAGCCACAAAGGGGTCCTCCAGGCGAATAAATCACAAGAATTTTCGCCAGCCCTCATGGCACAGCGAAGCCCCAGTGCTGTTGGTTTAGCAAACAGCTCTTTTTTTGGGTCAGCGAGCAGCAGGGAGGCTTGGCAGCTCCGTGCAAACAGGTCCGCCAATGTATCAGAGAGGAACACATGTTGCACGTGAAGAGACGAGCTTCAGCTGGGGGAGAATGGGGGAAAACAAACAAACAAGCAAAAAAGTCCACCCTTCGTCTATTCCAGCAGCTAAAACGCATCACAGCCCCAACACCCCAAAATGAGTCATGGGAGAATCCTCCAGCAGGTGGAAGCAGGAGGGACCCTGTCTTTAGCACATGGTGGAAATTTGGGCAGAGTTAGGAGCTACAACGACAAAGTCATGTTCAGAGGATGATTGACTAAGCTATACCCCACTCTGACCCTCTCCTGGAAAACTGCAAATCTCCTTTTTGCAACACATCTGGAGGTGCCTCTGGAGAAGGGCATTTCCAGCGCCTCCTTTTGCTGCAGGCCAGCTCATTTCATTTGCAGTGAATTTAAGGTTTGCTGTGGATTTAAGTTTTGCAGAGCAAAGCGGGGCCAAGGTGCAGGCAGCGTGAAGCTGGGCTGTTGCTGCTGTCGCACCAATTTCACCGCCCCCTTACTTGAACAGCACTGAGGGTAAAGAGTCTGAAGCTGTCCAGGCGCGTAGCCCAGCTCTAAAATTAACAGAAATATTAAAAATCATAATAATGAAATTTATGGAAGTGCAAGGAGGACTTGACAACAGGGCTTTAGCCTGGTGGTGTGGCTTAAAGTGCTTAAGCAGTTAAGTGGGCTCAACTGGAGTGCAAGGGACATCCTATTCTTTCCCTGCGCCATGACTTGGGCTTCAGCTGATTTGGTGGCAGGACGAGGCAGTGCTCCAGTGGTAATGCAAGCTTTTCCTCTGCTCACTCATGGCAACTTAATTAGCTGCTTTCTTGTGTACCGTATTACCCGACTTTCTTATTCCCGGGTCTGAGAACAGGAGGATTCTGCTAACAAAGACATTTTCATAGCTGGATTAACTCCTGCTGTATTAGGTGAGGGCTAAGACCCAAGATTTTATTAAAAATACACCATTTCCACGGAGCCTGGCATAGGGCTGATTAACCTCTTGTTTGAATAACGGGGCAGCTGGGGAGAGAAGGGGAGCAGTCCCAGCCACCCCACATCTGCACAGGCTGAGTACCTCAAAGGCACAGAACTTTTTCCTACCATAACTGAAAACGTACTGAGCCACAGAGATTTGCAGCTGGGTGATGTCTCACAGCTCCACTTCCCAAAACGCGCGTGGAAACAGGAGGTCATTGGTGCCCTCCCCAGCCTGGCCTGCTGTTTGCGGCAAAAAGGTGGATTTTTCTGAAGAAATGGTAAATTTGTATCATCCCCCTTGAAGGGGATTGCTGGGACGCGGAGGGAAAGCGTGCACTGAGCACTCATGCATCGCGATACGCAGTGCCAGAGAGTGTAATGACGTAGGCAGGGATTTGGTTGCTGATGGCAGGCAGCTCTGATCCGGCAGAGACAAGCTCCATGGGTGGGAGAAATGTGGGAGACCCCACGGACAAGGAGTGCAAAATGCTCCTGGGAGGGGAATTTGATTGTATTGCATATAGGGGTGGTTGCGTTCCGCGGTTCCCAGCCTGCACCTCTATATTGCCCTCCTGGCTGCTACACCCCTTCCACTCATCCTTTCCTCCAGCATCCTGCATCTCTTTGCACAGGGATTTTGGGGCAGGATTACTTAGAGTTTCCCTGTTCCTCAATAACTGGTTGGTACCTTCAATGTTTCGCTCAAAACCTGTTTGTTTTTTTTTACCCTGGCATCCTAAATAGCCCTGCAAATCCCCCTTTCTCTCTGGGGGCTTCCTGCATGCGGCTGGTGTGGGGCACCTCAGCAAATCTCTTTACCCCTCTGTCAGTGTCGCCGGCTGCTGAACGCCTCCGCTACATCTTGGGTGATGACGATGAGCCTCCCAACCCCACGCTCTTCACAGAGATGGACACACTGCAGCACGACGGTGAGGAGATGGAGTGGAAAGAGTCAGCCAGGTGAGGGGAGCGATGCTTTGGGTCAAAAATGCATCGGCCAGACCCCCCCCCCAAATATTCCTAGGTGGAAACATTGCCGTTTGCAATGGGTTGGTGGATAAGCATCATGTTAATGAGGTGAGGTTCAGTCCTTTTGTTTTTTTGCCGTGCCTAAATTAGAGAAACGTGGAGAACACTCATTTTGTGAGTTTTCGCTGAGGAGGAGTAAGAGGGGAGGAAGATTTCCCATCTTCTCCCACATCTCCCCAGGCTGTATCAACCCCAGAGCCAGGGCTTTTCCCATTCCTAGATGCACTTGTATATTCCTCTCCTAGCTGCTACACCTGCTCCATTTATCCTTTCCTCCAGCATCCCGTATCTCTTTGCACAGGGCTTTTGGGACAGGTTTACTTAGAGTTTCCCCACTCAATAACTGGCTGCCAGCTTCAATGTTTTGCTCAACACCTCTTTTTTTGTTCTTGTTTTTTTTTTTTTTACCCTAGCATCCTAAATAGCCCTGCACATCCTCCTTTCTTCTGGTTGCCAGACCTGCTCAAAAAGCAGTATTGCAGGGTTGCTGTTGATAAAGCATATTTTTCCCCCCAGTTTTGCATGGCTGCATTAGATACACATCTCACTCCAGTCCCCCCCAAAAAAGCTCAGAGGTGCAAAAAATCAGCACTTGCACTGGGATTTTCATCAGGGCAGGTTTGATGTGTGGGTTTCCAAATTCCTCCCAGGAAGACGGAGGTTTCTCAGTTCCCAGATTTCCACTCTCCACCAAGGAGCAGTTCGACCTCTTGAGCTGCAGGAGAGCAGCTCCTTGGCAGCGGCAGTGCTACCTCTGGCTAAACCCGTGGTGGGATTTAGTTCCCAAGAAGGAAATAAAGAAGCTGAGCACAGCAGGGAGACGGGGTTTTGCAAAGGCATCGTGGGGTGCTGGTCCCAGGGCAAAAGTGCCTCTGGAGACGTGCCTCAAGTCCCACATGCTGTCCAGAGCAGCTCTCATCGGCAAGCTGCCACCCCATGTGCACGCTAACCCACTTTTGGCAGGAAAACGGGGCAAAAGAGAAACAAAAACCAGCCTAATCGGCTTTGGGCGAGCAACGCCGGGGCTTAGCGGGTGCTATGGCTGGGCCAGCGAGAAGCCTGAATTTCCTCCCAATAAAAGCAGTGTTGTTTGAAAGGCTTGAGAAGGGTGTTCTGCAAAGAAATTGGGGTGGGGAGCTTTCGAGCCATGGATACCGCACTGGCGCTAGGGTCAAACTTTGTATTTTTGAATGCTCTGGATCTTTGTCCCCTGCATATGCCATTCCTGGCACTCCCAAGTGGTATTTCATGGCTTTTTTTTGATAGGGACACCTTGCATTTTCTCTTTGCAGCAGCATTTTAATACACCCTCTGCAGCTGGTACAATCCCAGACTCTCCCCATCCTTCCCCTGCAGCTTTTGTGAGCCATCAGAGATGTCCAAAAGCCCTTCTCCTCCTGCATCCTTTCCATCTGTGCCCTCTGCAGTGGCAGGAGTCCAAATCCAAGTTGTACCAGTTAAAAATTGCAAGGTTAAGCCCTGCCAAGACTAATCCATGGAGACTGCAAACCTCCTTTAAAAAAAAGCTGCTTTCTTCCCTGAATTGACATCTCGCCGAGAGCTGCCTGCCCTCCACAGAGCCCGAGCCCTGTTCCCAGGGAGCTAGGAGAAATCAGCCACCACTCCCAGATTTGCTCTGAAGTCTTTCGTTTGTAAAATTAGGGAATGGAGGCAGAAGGGCTTGTTTCAAAGGGACAGGAGCTTGCAATCCTCTCCTCTCCCACCATGGGAATGAATTGCCCATATTGAAGTTTGAACATTGCTAAGACATTAAAAAGATATTTGCAATGCCCTGGGTTTTTGCTTGCCTGCATGCACAGAGACGAAGGTCTGGCTGATCCATGCAGGTACAGATCCTGGCTAAGGCAAAGTTAGCTCCGTGGGAAAACCTGCCAAATCTTGCTGGAGCAATTTGAGGAGTGTCAAATCTGCAGGGTTGAGCACAGCAGTGGAGGCAAGTGATTTTTCTCCATTCTGCAACCATGCAAGCAACACCTTGTCTGATGAGGTTACTTAATTTCTCCTTTCCCATCCTGAATAATAAGCAAAATCTTTGCAGGATAAGTGGATAAGTTAAGGAGTTAATTCAGGCTTGCAAAGCTGCCTGCAGAAAGTAAATGCTGTGTGTGCAGGAAATGCAATTATCTACTTCCTCTCATACACCAGCTCCCCCTCCATGCCTGTTCCCACAGCTGCTACTGTCATTTCAGGTGGATAAAGTTTGAAGAAAAGGTTGAGGAAGGCGGGGAAAGGTGGAGCAAGCCCCACGTGTCCACGTTGTCTTTGCACAGCCTGTTTGAGCTGCGGACATGTCTACAGACAGGAACGGTGCTCCTGGACCTAGATGGCTACTCTTTGCCCCAGATCATAGGTACAAGCCGGCGGGTATCAGTGACTTGCACTGGAATAAGTGAAGATGGCAGTTGAGAGCCATTAAACTGGTCCAATAAGTGTTGATGTCCTTAGCTTTCTAGGAGGGGGGAAGATTTTGCAATGGGGTGACTCTCCTTCATTTGGTGCTTTCAGATGATGTCATTGAGAAGCAGATCGAGGACGGTCTGCTCAAACCTGAGCTGCGGGAAAAGATAAGCTATGTGCTCCTCAGGAAGCACCGCCACCAAACCAAGAAGCCGATCCATCGGTCCTTGGCTGACATCGGCAAGTCTGTCTCCTCCAACACAAGTGAGTGCTTGGGGTCCAGCCCTCACCCAGTTGCATCCTTGAGCCTTCAGTTAGCAAGCCCGGGGGGGCTGATCTCAGGAGAAGGAGAGGTAGAAACCCAGCCATTTGGAGCACACAACTATTTATGGCAGCGGGAAAGACCCTGCAAGCTTTGCCACCAGTGGTCCTAACGGTGGCAGGTCACCAGGAGCTGGAAGCCAGGGTGTCTGCTGAGATGGACAAAGGCGTTGTGCAGTGGACACCAGTGCTGTGTGATGGACACCAGCGTTGGCAGTCACTTGGCCAAGGGGCAAGGAGCCTACAGACAAATCCAGTCTGCTCCGTAGCTGAACCTGCCTATTTTTCAGCCTTTATAAAAGGAGATTTGTTTGTTTTCACGCTAGATTATTTACTTAGGTTTAAATGGAGGTCATTTGGTGGAGCCCAGGATTTGCCAGGCCTCAGTTACTCCCTGGGCAGACACAAACAGCAGCACCCAAGCCCAAAGTGCTCATGGAAGAGGCTGTCAATAAACAATATTCCCACCCCATGGGCATCCCTAGGTTTCAAAGCAGCCATCATCCACGTCAGAGGACTAGATATTTGAGCTAACATTTGCTCAGAAGCTCTCAAAATGGAGCACAACTTGGGAATTTTGTGGTTACTCCCTGTAGATATGGAAAATAGGAGCATCTTTCGTTTGTTTCTAGTGCCTTGCTGAGATGATGGCATCACTTTGAACTTGCAAAGATGGGCACCAAAGCTAAAAAGATGGTTGTTGGCAGGAGCAGAGGGGTGCCTCACATTTCTTGTGCCAACAGAACTCTGTGAGACCAGAATAAATACTGCTGGCATTTTGAAAAACAGGGTCACACTCAGTAGAAATTTCATCATTATCTCTAGCAGCTTTAATGTTGGGTTGTGAAGAAAATGCAGGTGGATGCCATTGTTGCAGCTGGTGCTTCAGAGAGATGCAGAGCAGCTCACCAAACCTGGTCCAGACGGTTTTCCCAAAAGAAAAAACTCTTTGGGAACTCAGGAGGCTTTCTGAGAAAATTCTGGGCTCACCACAGAAAATGCATGGGGAAAAAGTGAAGCCTGTATATCTAACTAATTCAGTTTAAGCATCTGAGGTGAAAAATGGGCTTTGTAACCAGCTTAGGGAGGAGAAGTGTTTACATGAAGCTTGGTAGTGACCAATGTAAATATTTTGAAGTTCACAGCAAATTTCAAATTTTTTTTTTTTGGTAGAATTATGGGCCTAAAAAGCAAAATAAAGCATTGGGTCTTACTAAGTAACAGAAATTGCCCTTCTAAACCCATTTATGGTCTTAAAGGGAGCACTGGTGGGGCACGGGGTGGTCCAGGCTCCTTGCACAGAGCCTCCGCAGAGAGAAGACATGGGTTAAGGCAGGAAAGCGTATTTTTTGCTAATGAAAAAATTACTATGGGTGGGATAAAAGTGCAAACGGAAGTGGAGGCAAAAGCAAATTGCAGGCATATCAGTGCTGGAAAGGTCATATCAGCACTGGGCAGCTGATTTTCAGCCTGGCCCCTCGCCTTTGACATCGCTCGGCCGGCGGCTCCCCGTGGTGCCCGCATCTCCTCTAGCCTCTCTTTTTCCCAGACCGCAGCCCTGTCCGGAGCCCAGCTGCCGGCGCCGCCTTCCACCGCTCCACTGAGGACCTGCGGATGCGGCAGAGCACAAGCTACGGCCGCCTGCGTAAGCTGGGGTGGGCAGTGGGCAGGCTGCAACGGTTCTAAAAGAAGCAGGAGAAAAAATTGATTTGCCATGTGAGATAGGGTGACTGCAACTACAGGCGGATCCCATCACACCTCCCCTCTTTGGCCGTGAATGAGATGTGTTTTGTGCAGCCACAAGGTGACTGATATTAGAAAAGCTCTTATTGGGCTTCTATCTTACTGCACCTGCTTTGCAAGCCCAGATATATTAAATAATGTTTCATTTATAATGAAGTCCTCCAGCACTATTTCCTTCTTGCACATGGGGCTGAAATTCAGCTGCATGCCACAGGGCAGTTTTCTCACCCTCTCTCTCTCTCTCTTCTCCATCAGGCCATGCACAAAGTCGAAGCATGAATGATATCTCAGACACGCCGAGCACCGACCAGGTAACGATCCCCAAAAGCTTTTGTGCGATGCAGCAAGGAGTATCTCCAACACAGCTGGCTGCTGTGGTCCTGTTTGCAAATGCACCGTGATGTGTTGGAGACTCAGTGACAGTCAAGGTCCGTGTGAGCCTTGTGCAGCTTCACTCAGTCAATAACCACACAAATTCCTCATTAGTGAAACTAATACGCATATTGATCCTTGTTAATTCATGAGGGAGCTGTCACAGGAATAATCATAGAATCATGGAATCATCTAGGTTGGAAAAGACCTTCAAGATCATCAAGTCCAACCATCAACCAGACCTACTGAGTCCCATCGCTAAACCATGTCCTTTAGTGCCACGTCCACATGTCTCTTAAATACCTGCAGGGTTGGGGACACCACCACTTCCGTGGGCTTGACCAACTTCTCCATGAAGAAATTCTTCCTGACATCTAATCTAAACTTCCCCGGCTCAACTTGAGGCCAATTCCTCACGCCCTATCACTTGTCACCTGAGAGAAGAGACCAACGCGCCTCGCTGCAACCTCCTTTCAGGTTGTTGTAGAGAGCGCTGAGGTCTCCCCTCAGCCTCCCCTGCTCCAGACTAAGCAGCCCCAGTTCCCTCAGCCGCTCCTCCTATGTCCTGTTTTCCAGTCCCTTCACCACCTCCGTTGTTCTTCTCTGACCACGTTCCAGCAACACAGTGTCCCTCCTGCAGCAGGGGGCCCAAACCTGAACACAGGTTCAGTACTCGAGGTGCGGGCTCACCAGTGCCGTGCACAAGGGGACGGTCACTTCCCTAGGCCTGCTGGCCACACCATGTCTGATGCAGGCCAGGATGCCCTTGGCCTTCTTGGCCACCTGGGCACACTGCTGGCTCATGGTCAGCCAGATGCTGACCAGCACCACCAGGTCAATACCTGTGCTTGAGCTGGGGCTGGCAAGGTGACCACAGAATTAGGGATCTGGAAGGATGCTGACGTAGCTGAGATCCGGCCTCAAGTTGCACCAGGGGAGGTTTAGATTAGATGTCAGGAAGAATTTTTTCTCGAAAAGCGTGGTTAGGCCTTGGAACAGGCTGCCCGGGGAAGTGGTGGAGTCGTCATCCCTGGAGGGATTTAAGAGACATGCAGACATGGCACCTGGGGACATGGTTTAGTGGTGGACTTGTAGTGTTAGGTGATGGTTGGACTTGATGAACTTAATGATCTTTTCCAACCTAAATGATTCTATGACTGTGTGATCCTTGGGGTAGAGAAAACACCCTTAAAATCTAGCAGTAGGATAGGAAATGTGCTTGACGGAGTGCATGTGTGTGCAGGGATCCTAAAAGAGTCTTGGCTCAGCACCACAGCTGCGTACAGGCAGCTTGCATGGGGTAAATCTCAACCAGCACTTGTGTCTGCAAACAGCAATACAGCTCTCAAGATAACAATCTGTAAATATAGAGCCTGTTTCCATTTTTTCCTCTGTTGCAATATGATAGATGTTGGTTTCTTCATGCAAACCTTAGCTGACAGTCTGTTGGGAGCTTTTCCCACTGGTTTGTTTTGTACAGGAGAGCTGGGAAAGAGGTCAGGCTGCCCTGGGCAGTTTGCAGCCAGATCTCTGCTTGGCGATGCGATATATTAACAGGTTTTTGTGTCATTCTTTTGCAAGGTGTCCTGCTACCATCTTGGCGTCAAGGCTGTTTAGCTGGGAACTGTTGATGTGTTATATGGGCTTTGCTCTGTTTCTGTTTGTGCGTGATTTCAGCACAAACCTAAGGAAAAATTGAATGTGACTTCATACAACCATGTATCAGAGAGGCTTCATTCTGCATTTATGCTCTCTTGTCTGCAAGAGCAATGCAGTAATGAAGCATATGTCTTGTAGGGATGCTTTCTGTGCAGTCCTGCCAACATATGGCTTGCAGGATGCAGCTTGCAATTCGGTCCTTGGAAAGACTTTTGGTGTTTTCCTGCTGCTTTCAATCTTTGAGGCATTTGATACAAGGTGTTTGGTGGGGGAGCAAAAGGTGGATAAGCTTGAGGTGCAACTCCTGGAGCTGGAAAAGATGCTGATCTAGGGAAAGTCTGCATCAAGGCTGAGACTGCACAAGTTGAGTCCTTCTGCACCTGCCAGATGTTTTTCTGCCTCAAGGGGTAATGCCTGAAATCTGGCAATCAGGAGCTAATTAGCAAGTACAGACAGCAGGGAAGGAAGGGGCTGGCAGGGATTTGTAGGGAACAGGATGGTATTAGTGCTTGCCTTGCCCCCCAGGGACATCCTCACTGGATGGAAATTCATGTTTTCCTGGATTGCCAGAGCATGATGCTCTGGGGCTCTTCATGTCATGGCTCCCAAGAAATGGTAACACCTCCAAGCTTGGTCTCACTCTTCAGGGCTGGCTTTGAAATACGTGTGTCAAAAGGGAGCGTGTCCCCTCTGTCTGCTTCACTTGCCCATTGCCATCCCATGAATGGCACGTACCCATACCCAGGCACTGGGTGCAACAGCTGGGAGCCACGGGACAGGCGTGCTGCGATACATGGGAGGCAGCACACAAGCAGAAGGTTTCCAGGGCACCTTCCTAAATCAGTGCTGCAGTAAAGCAAGCAAATTGCTCAATAATGAACCCCAAATATCAGCCTCCAGCAATGGGATGCAGAGGGTTAATCCCAAAATATGCAAAGCATTTAGTACTGAAGGATGCTGGGTTTAATCCCTACAAAGGGACTTTTTCAGTGTTACAGGAAGCTTATAGTGGTCACTGTTAACTCCTGCTCTTGCTGATTCCAAGCTGCATTGGCGGAGTTGGTTTATTATTATTATTATTTTCCATTCTGGTTTAAAGGATTAGAAAGGGAGAGCCTGCTGCCCCACTCACATGCCTCCCCTCATGCTGGTGTATAGATTATAATAACACCCTGCCTGGGTTTGTATTGAACCATTTTAGACTAATAATGAAAGGGCTGCAGGGGAGAAGAGACCAGGGAAATAAATCCATGATTGAGGTTTCCTACTTGCATTATCTGTTCCTGCTCTGAGGATGTGATGTGAGGGAATGAGCTACAGAAGCATTAGCTTAAGCTGGCCATGCACAGTGCCAAGTGGTGTTCCGGCATCATATAGGGCCTTTGGGGAGCCTGGGGCTGCAGGCCTGCAAACAGGCTTATAGATCTGCTTGCTGGCTTGCTCCAGGATCAGTATTTTTGGCTCAGATTTTCTGCAGGGACAGTCTGGGGATTGCCATGGGCTTTCCTTGCTTAGATCCCAGTGCAACAAAGCAGCTTTTGCAAACCACCGAGTTGCATGCTTGCATTAAGGAGCCCAGAGTGTGTGCTTTCAAGTTAATCTTGGGCTTAGTGGTGGTTTTGAATAAGGCAGAAATTCAGCTTTACAAATCCTCACTGTTTTATTCATGGATATGGCTCTCAAATGCCCTGGGAGTCCCAGGATCATCAGAGAGCAAGATGTTGAAGCCTGCAGTCTGCACTTGATAGTACAGCTTTAACATTTGTAGTCAGGGTGTGGAAAAGGGGGAAAAGCCAGATTTCAGCAACCACTCCCTTCCCCACCACATCTTCCCCAACAGCTGAAGAACAAGTTCATCAAGAAGATCCCCAAGGATGCGGAGGCCTCCAATGTGCTGGTGGGAGAAGTGGAGTTCCTAGAGAAGCCCTTCGTGGCTTTCGTAAGGCTCCTCCAGGCAACGATGCTGGGAGGGGTGACGGAGGTGCCTGTCCCCACCAGGTGAGCCCAGTTCCTTTGGGTCTGAATCACTGGGTAGTCTCGCAACGTGGGTGCTGGTGGTGCGAGGTTGCCAGGACGGTGCCACTCCCTTCCCAGATTCCTCTTTATTCTCCTGGGCCCTGCGGGAAAAGCCAAATCCTACAACGAGATTGGCAGAGCCATCGCAACCCTCATGGTGGATGATGTGAGTAGATGCAAAACCTGGCCCTCACCAGGAGCCCCCCTTGCTCAGAGCTGAGAAGAAAAGCAGTTTTCATCCTGTTGCCCAAATGAATGAGCTTTCAAGGCCCATAACAACGTGGGACGTATGTGCTGGATGCCGTCCCCAAGCTGACACCTCTCTTGACCCCCCAGCTCTTCAGCGATGTTGCCTACAAAGCCCGGGACAGAGAAGACCTGATTGCTGGCATAGACGAATTTCTGGATGAAGTCATCGTCCTGCCACCTGGCGAGTGGGACCCGAACATTAGGATTGAGCCGCCCAAAAAAGTACCCTCAGCTGAGAAGAGGTGGGTGGGAGACATGGGGCTGGTCCCAAGCCTGTGGCTGTCCCTGTCTCTCCCATTTGAAGGTGCTGGAGGAGGACAGCTGCTTTGCTTGCCCTCATCCCTAGATATAATCTCTGAAAATTTTCCAGAAATGCTGCTTTTTCTGCAGTATTTACCCCTACATCAGTTCAGAGCCATTTCCACTCTTCAAAATCTGCATTACCCCACTGGATTGAGCAAATCCAGCTCTTGATCCTTCCAAATTTGCCCCCAGAACCCAAGCCCTAGTGCAGGTGGTGAGCTGCACCATGGCCTTGGGCCCTGCCTCAGCCCTGTGTCAGAGAGAGGCTTGGCAGGGCAGGTGCCGTGGCCAATGCTGGCCGCTCTTTCCTGCAGGAAATCAGTTTTCTCGCTGAACGAAGTTGGGCAGATGAACGGCACAGCCAGCGGGGCAGGTGCTGGGAGTGGCGGAGGAGGCAGTGATGATGGGGAGATGCCCGAAGTGCATGAAATCGGGGAAGAGCTCGCATGGACTGGCAGGTGAGCATCACCTAGCCACCCAAAAAACCTCGGAGGATGCTGGCACCCATCAGCATCTCCTGCTGGCTCACCCTGTGGTCTCTTGGGGCAGAGAGTGGTGAACTCCTTATGGGCAAAGGCTTTTGTGCAGTGCTGTACGTATTTCGGTAGAGGGCACATGCATCTTGTCCTTGGCTGTGTCTCCACAGGTTTTGTGGTGGCCTCTATTTGGATATCAAGAGGAAGCTGCCCTGGTTCCCAAGTGACTTCTACGAAGGCTTTCATATCCAGTCCATCTCCGCCATCTTGTTCATCTACCTGGGCTGCATTACCAACGCCATCACGTTTGGGGGCTTGCTTGGGGACGCTACGGACAACTACCAGGTCGAGTCCATGGACAGGGGTCACTTTGGCTTGGGGATGGCAAGCAGAGATGGGCTGGGATGGGATGGGTTCTACCCCCATTGTGCCATGCCAATTTTTGATGCTAGGGATCGAAATTCATTTGCAAATGGGACTGGCTGTCCTCAGATACCTGGACAATGGGAAAACCCACCTCAACGACAATACCAGGAGCAAGGGAATGTGATCCCAAGCTGCCCTATATGGGTCCAAGAAGAGGTCCTTCATTCCCATCTCCATCTGGGGTTTCCATGGGGATGTAATCTGGCATGGTACCACCATAACCCTGGGTTTGATCCATCCCCAGGGTGTCATGGAGAGCTTCCTCGGCACAGCGATGGCGGGCTCCATGTTTTGCCTCTTCGCTGGGCAGCCGCTCATCATCCTCAGCAGCACTGGCCCCATCCTCATCTTCGAGAAACTGCTCTTCGACTTCAGCAAGTAGGTGCTGGATGATGCCAGGGGACCGGGACCCATCTGTACTGGGACAGGGGCTGACCCCCAGCCTCCTGCGCACTCTCACAGGGTCACTCTTGCTTTGTGCCTGCTTTCAGAGGCAACGGCATTGACTACATGGAGTTTCGCCTCTGGATCGGCTTGCACTCTGCTCTACAGTGCCTTATCCTGGTGGCCACTGACGCCAGCTTCATTATAAAGTACATCACGCGCTTCACAGAGGAAGGCTTCTCCACCCTCATCAGCTTCATCTTCATCTATGATGCCATCAAGAAGATGATAGGAGCCTTTAAGTACTACCCCATCAATTCAGACTTCAAGCCGGACTATGTGACCATGTACAAGTGCGAGTGTGTTGCTCCCGACCCAGGTGAGTACAAATCGTTCTCAGCACTGGATGGGGATGGCAAAGGGGGGGCACTGGCAGGGGGTCCCACTGCAGGTAGATCCCGATGGATCGTCAGCCAAAGACATCGAAGGAGGCAGCTACCCATGGGCATGGGGCAGAGAGACCTCACCTGCCTCCTCTGAGGGTGATTTGGGGCAAGATGATGGAAATAGAGCCTTGTCCCCTGCAGCCGAGCGTGTCAGTGCTTGCTGAGATGCCGTGAACGGCGCCGGAGAGCCAGGGCATCAGCCTGGAGCAGCTGGAACTGGTTGGATGAAAAGGAAAGATGAAAGACAGATTTTTTAGATCATTAATTCCACCTGGCTGCCATTGGAAACTTATTGACCAGAAAATACGCTGGAGCGATTTTGTCCTCCCTGGTGTCCGGGACAAGATATCCCAATTGGGTGTGGAAACCTCCTTGGACTGTTTTTTCCCTCTTTCTTACTCCTTTTCAAAAGGGAGAGGCCACAAGGCTCTGAGCAGACAGACTTTTGACAGTTCCCCTGGTTTTGATCAATTTCTACTAAGGGCAAAAGAGGAAAAAGTTGTAATCCCTTGTTAAAGCAAGCTGTCCTTTGGGGGAAGTGAAGCAATGCATTTTCCAGATGTAGCCTTCTCTGATGGTGGCTCAGTTGAAGAGAGCTGTAATTCAGACTTGCCCTGAAAACACTACTTTTTGCCACCATTTGCTCTTGGATAGATGTGCCCAATGATCCCCGATCTGCATCACGCAGCTCAGATGCTCCCACTGCTGCCTGGAAGGGAACAGAGACCTTCAGTTTTGGGCTAATGCCAGCGACCACCTTCTCTCAGATGAGCTGAATTTCTTTAAAAAGTATAAATGCTAACAATTTATGACAGTGAAGAAATAGAAGCAACCAAGACCTGCCACACAACCTGTCTCTAATACAGCTGTCACTGCAAGATGAGATCTTACATGCCATGATGGAAATAACATTCAGTCCCTTGTTTGGTTTGATTTTGTGGTTTTTTTTTTTTTTTTTTCAATTCTTTTTTGTCAACCGTGTGCTGAATGACCCGATCACGCTGGGTTTTGAAGCCCTGTGGGCAGTGGGAAGCACCCGGAGATGACACCATCCTTTCCGAACCCAGACCCTCCCAACTTTGGCCGGCAGAAAAGCTTAGCCCAGGTGCCTGATGCAACCCCCAGGGCTGAACCATCCCAGTCTCAAGGGAGGTCTCCCCCTTCCAGAGGCCCCAGCCCAGCCTCTGCCCAGAGCAATCCCCAGTGGGGCCGGGTGCTGAGAGGCATTTGCACCATGAAACCTTCAACCTCTTGGCAATTCAGCCCCGGTTCCTCAGCCTTGCTGCCCTGGGCACCAAAGCAGTGGTGTCCGTGCTGGATTTTCTATTCCTCTAGATATTGAGAAGTTGTGTTTATTCTCCCCTACATCTTTTTTTTTTTTTTCCCAGTAGTTCTGATTTTTGATTATTATAACTGATTTATACCATATTTGTCTCTGCTGCACACATCAATTTGGGCTGATTTCAATCTCAAGTGAGTATCACCTTCTAAATATTAAAGCTGTTTTAATATTTGATACTCGTACTCCATGGGGGTTTTGTTGTTTTTTTTTTCATGTATTTTACTTTTCTCTCTGCTCCAGTAGGAGGGTTTATGCAGAGCCTTTACAGGTTGTCTTGTAAGATGCTGCCAATGCTATAATGTCCTTTGGGTTGTAGAAATCACAAATTTTCTAGTTTCTGGAAAAACAAATGTTTATGGAGAAAAAAAAAAAAAGTGCTTTTAATGCTGTAAAGAAGCCTGGGTTTGCCAGCACCATTTCCTGGAGCCTGGTTTTGGAAGCCCCTGGGGTCTCTGCTTCTAACCCAGCAATTGCTTCTCCTTCATTAATTCTCTGCACCGGGGAAGGAGGCAGCAGGTTGGGGCAGCTAAAATCCCCACCTGGCCACAGGAAGAGGATGGACCAGAGGGACTGGGGGGGGCAGAGCAGTCCCGGACCCTGCTTAGGGCACCCACAAGGAGCACGGGTGCTCCTGAAGCTGCAGAGCTGCGCCCGAAGAGCTGAGCAGAACCGCTCTTTGCACTGGAGGAGAAGGTGCCGGGGCTAGTGAGGAAAACCCAGCCGGTCTTTTTACTGATTGTTTTGCAGTAAGACGCCAAAATGCCCCCCAAAATAAAATAAAATAAACAAATGAACAACAACAAAAAAAACCTACCAACAACAACAAATTGGGCATTATTGGGTGCCACCTCTCCAAAAATAACAGGCTGCTTTTTCGGTCTTCTTCCCCCCTTCCACCCCTTTGGTTTGAAAGGATGGGTGCCGCACGAGCTGGGGTGCTCAGCCCCGCTGCCAGTGGCTTCCCCACAGCAGAAAGCTCCCCAGAATCCTGCTGGCACTCGCCAGCCTGGAGGGAGAAGCAGCCAAAGGGGAAGACGTGCTCTCCGCCAGCGCATCTCCAGCTTGGGCTGGCTCTGGAGGGTGTTCACGGGATTAATCAGGGAGAAGTTGCTGGGGGATTAGAAACAGGGTTTTGCTCCCCAATCCTCATCTGCCCTTGGGTGCCAACCCCCGCACAGGTCTCAGAGGATGTACTCAGCCCCACGTTTGCTTTTATGCCCCCTTGTCCAGGCTGAGCAGGGCTGAGCTGTGCGTCTCTGGATAAAGTCTGGCCGTTTTTAATGCAGAAACCTCTATACTAGCCAAGAACCTTATAACAAACTTCTTTCCTGCAGCCAACATGACGTTGTTCGATGCTTCAGCTCCAGTAGCACCAAACACCACTAACGTTTCTCTGGTAAGTGGGTTTGCTTGCTCTGCGGGGAATTTTGGGGTGTGGGAGCAGGGGTATTCATCCGAGGGACTTTTGCACCTGGGTAGCAGCACGTGCTGCCTTGGAGCACGATTTGGTGAAACAAAGGCTTTGCGTTAACTTGGGTTTGTGGTTTGGCAGCACCAAATCCCCACCTTTTTGCCTGAATTAATAGCAGCTCCGAGGTTTTCCCATGATTACGGGGCTGGAGTGGCTCCCAGCTGCAGCAGCTCATGGAAACCCCCTTTTCCTTGCATGCTGCAATTGCTTAACATGCTAATTTTGCTTTTGGGGGGCTTTTCTCCCCAGTACAATGCTATTAACCTAACAGCTTTGGATTGGACTCAGCTGAGTAAGAAGGAGTGTCTCAAGTATGGTGGCAGCTTAGTGGGGAAATCCTGTAAATTTGTGCCTGACCTGGCCCTCATGTCCTTCATCCTCTTCTTCGGGACCTACTCCATGACACTGACCCTGAAGAAATTCAAATTCAGCCGCTACTTTCCCACCAAGGTAAGAAAAGCACCAGCTCTGTAGGATTTTGCCCCAGTCTTTTCCAAAAGTAGGCAAAATGAGAGCTGCTGGTCTCATTCCTGGATGCAAGGAGCTATGGGAAAATAAATCCATATTTCTATTTTTGGTGCAGTTATGTGCTGGAAAAGGAGATGTTGGTATCAATTAGGATAACCCTCTCCAAGCATTCAGACGCTGCTTTGGCTCTTGCATGCTGTATAACCCCTCACCGTGCAATGCAAAGGGAAAAAAATGCTTTTTGTGAGTTATGCCCACCTGCGTGCAGAGCTGGAAAGCTGAGGAGAAGTGTGCAGACGTGGGAGCAAATACCTCCGTCCCATTAATCGCCCTTTCTGCCCCCATTTCCCATCTGCCTCCAGGTCAGGGCCTTCATTGCTGATTTTTCCAATGTCTTCTCCATCCTGCTGTTCTGTGGCGTGGATGCCTGTTTCGGACTGGACACCCCAAAGCTGCATATTCCCAGTATCATCAAGGTTTGGCCACACTGGGAGGGCCCTTGCCTCTCTGCCATACTCTCTTCCAGCTCATCAATGGTTTTGTGGAAAATCGCTGCCCCTTCTCCCTCTTGGGGGAAAATGCAGTGTCTGGGCACCTTCTGAAACAATGCTTTGCCTTTTCTGGGGGAATATTCTAATTCTGTGACTTTTCTTCCTTCCTTTTCTTTCTTTCTTTTTTTTTTGTTTTTCCTTCTCTTTTCTTCCCCTCTCTCACTCCCGGCAGCTGCGTAAGCTTATTAGCGATTTCTCTATCTTTATGTCCATACTAATGTTTGTGGGGCTGGATGTGCTTTTCGGACTGAACACCCCAAAGCTCCAAGTGCCTACTGACTTTAAGGTAAAAAAGCAATAAATCTCTTTCTGGAGGTGTTGCCGAAAACATCTCTTCCCCAACCTGGGATATCGCTCTCAGTGACGTGGGGAGTCCATGTGGGGACATCTTGGTCCAAATGAGCATCTGGGGAAAATTTGGGGTTGAGGCACATAGCTGCTGGGGTGGTTCGGGTCCTGATGTGTGTTGGGGTTCAGGGATGAACATGGGATAAGTTGATGCGCAGAGGGGAGAGGGTTCGGGGTGATGTGGGGCTTCCCAAAATTTCAGGGCTTGGGTTTCTCCCCATCCCTGACCTGCGTTCAGCCGTGGCATTCAAACACCTCTCTCCCCCCAGCCCACTCGTGTGGACCGAGGGTGGTTCGTGTTTCCCTTCGGGAAGAACCCGTGGTGGGTGTACCTGGCGAGCGCACTGCCCGCCCTCCTCGTCACCATCCTCATCTTCATGGACCAGCAGATCACAGCCGTCATCGTCAACAGGAAGGAGCACAAGCTGCGGGTGAGCCACGACTCACCCCACGCTCAGGGTCACAGCACCATGTCAGGCAACAGGCGCATCCCTGCAAGCACCTGCTTTTGGGGTGCCGATCTGGTGCTGCTGCAAGGCCAGGGGTGTTCGCTCCGGCTGGGCATGCTGTGCAAAGCAGGGGCTCTCCGTTTTCTTTGCAAGCTGCATTTTTGGGGTGACAAAGCCCCCAGGGAGTTAAGCTCACTGTATGCCATAGGTAGTGGGGCGATGCAGGGTGCTCTGCGGCAATGTGGGGTGCACCAGGGTGATGCAGGATGTACTGCAGGATAGGCAGGATTCACCAGGGCGATGCGAGGTGCACCGCGGCAGTGCAGGAGGATGCAGGCTGCGCTACGGGGGATGCAGGGTGCACCATGGCAGTGTGGGGTGCATCGGGGTGATGCAGGGTGATGCACTGGTGCTCTGCAGAAATGCCGCTTGCTTCAGGGTGATGCAGGGCGCATGAGAGTAATGCAGGGTGCACTATGGCAACGTGGGGTGCAGCAGCACGATGTGGGGTGCTCCGCAGCGATGCTGGGTGTACCAGGGTGACGCGGGGTGCATCGTGGCAATGTAGGTTGTTTCAGGGTGGTGCACCGAGCACCGTGGCAATGTGGGGTGCCTGAGGATGATTGATGAGGGCGATGTGGAGCGCACCGTGGTGATGCAGGGTGCTTCAGGGAGGGCATTGGGGGTTGCAGGGGGAAATCTCTGCCTTGCTGGGCTCCGTGGTGAATAGAAGAACCTCTTTGCGCTCCCCCCCCGACCCTCCTGGGCACTCTGTTGCAGAAAGCAGCGGGCTACCACCTGGACCTGTTCTGGGTGGGCATCCTCATGGCTGTGTGCTCCTTCATGGGGCTGCCCTGGTACGTGGCAGCCACCGTCATCTCCATCGCCCATATCGACAGCCTGAAGATGGAGACGGAGACCAGCGCCCCGGGGGAGCAGCCCCAGTTCCTGGGCGTCAGGTGAGGAAGGCTCGGCTGCGCTCTTCCTCAGGGTGGGGAGGGATCCGGATGCAGCAGTGGGTCTGCCCGGCATGGCCTCATCCTGCCTCTCTCACCTCTGCAGGGAGCAGAGGGTGACGGGCATCATCGTCTTCGTGCTGACAGGGATTTCCGTCTTCCTGGCCCCGATTCTGAAGGTAAAACGTCCCCATTGCCCTGCAGATGGTTGGGGAGGATTTTTTGCCCCGCATGGCCCCTGGCATTTGTCCCTCTCCCCAGGACTGAGCTGTCGCCTTGCTCGGGGTACGCGCCTTATTTTTTCTATGTCCCTAGTACATCCCCATGCCGGTGCTGTACGGCGTCTTTCTGTACATGGGCGTTGCATCGCTGAACGGCATCCAGGTAAGCACTTCGCCTCCTCCTTTCTGGCCACAAAGGGGTCCCACACCTGGGCAGAAATGGGGATTTTTGACCCCCCAGATTTGCACGCATCCAGCATTTCCAGCTGCATGAGCTAGCAGATACCCAAAACCCTCCGCAAAACATCAAAAAGCCCCAACTCCCCATTTTGGCCACTAAAAGAGAGTTTATCTGGGCAACTGGGAGCCTGCACTGGGGGGAACGGGGCTGACGGCTAACATCAGGCTTTGCCGCGCCGCAGTTTTGGGACCGCTGCAAGCTCTTCCTCATGCCAGCCAAGCACCAGCCCGACTATGTCTTCCTCCGGCACGTGCCGCTGCGCCGCATCCACCTCTTCACTCTGGTGCAGATTGTCTGCCTGGCCGTGCTCTGGATCCTCAAATCCACTGTGGCCGCAATCATCTTCCCTGTCATGGTAAGGCTCTGTGCAATAGCATCCCCCAGGCTGCTTTTGCTCATGTTTTATTGGCCAAAAAAAGACAACTTTCCAGCTTTCCATGTGCATCCCCGTTATTGCAGCTTCATCAACAAGATTTTGAGATTTAAGCAAAGTTTGGCAGTGTGGCTGACCCCATGGTGGTCCCCAGGTCCTCACTTTTGCATCTCTCCCCTCGTAGATTTTAGCCCTCATCCTGGTGAGGCGACTGCTGGATTTTGTCTTCTCCCAACATGACCTGGCCTGGATTGACAACATCATCCCTGAGAAGGAGAAGAAGAAGGAGGATGACAAGAAAAAGAAGAAAAAAGGCAACAAAGGGGACAGCAGCAGTGACGACGAGGTGTGTGTGGGGCGGGTGGGGGGCTGGACAGCATAGACACCCTGGAGTGCTGGACCCGCCAGGGAGGGGAAAGGTGCCACTGAGACCTTCAGGTCTGCAGGTTCAGGAAGAAGGTCTTTGATTCATGGGGATTTTTCTCTCTTTATATAGGGATGGATGATTTAGGGGCTTTAAGCGATGCTATGAGGCTGGCCAGAGGCTCCAGGGAATGCTCAAAGCATCCCGCAAGCTGAAAAATCATGGGAAAAAAAAGAAACGATTAGCAAAAAGACTGCAGATCCCATGGATGGGGATACGGCACCCATCACGGGGCTGCAAAGGATCTTTAACCTGTGCAGCCTTCTGCTGCAGGCTCTTTCCCTAGCAGAAAGGCTGAGGGTTTATTTGGGAAGGGGAAGGCAAAGCCTCCTCACCCTCATGCACCTCCTTGATCCCACCCAGAGACTCTGGGCACCTTTGGGTGCTCTGGGCAGTCTCGGAGCCTGCTCAGGCTCCTTGGTGAGCTGCAGCACCCAGACCCTGCTTTGCCTTCACTACTTCTCCCCGCTTTCTTCCCCAGTTCCCACCTCCCTCAGTCATAAAGATCCCCATGGAGCCCCTGCCACCAGCGCCCCGAAACGGGGGCCCCCATTGCCTCAGCCGTAAGTAAAGAGCTCAGGGTCCTCTCTCGCCCTCACTGTCGCTTCCTAACCCCCAGCAATGGGGCCTGCTCAGCCGCCGGCCGCACTAACCCCATAAAACACGCAGCAGACGCAGCCTGGATCCGTCCTGCCGAAGCCAGGAGGAGGGTTGGCTATTTGCTGTGTTGAAAGCAGGTTTTATGGGATGCAGCACACTTGGTGCTGCTAATAAAACCTGTGTGGCTGGAAAGCCAGGACTCCTGTGTCTCCTCCCTGAGCTGAAGCTGATGGGGAGTTAAAAACAAAAAGGAGATTTGGGAGGGTTTTGAGCCCCCAAAAGCACGGGGCGAAGAGCTCGTGGCGGTGTTCTTCCAGTTGCAAAAGGGCAGGTGCATGCAATTTGGCCCGACCTCATTCCGAAAGCATCGTAAGTGACCTGGCACAAAGCTAGCCAGCCACTAAAAAAAAAAGAATTGGAGTAACTCCGGGTGAGTTTATCCCAGCTTGGCACCAGATTGCATCATGATGCCAGCCATTTTTATTGTGATAATTAGTGTACTCTGTCCCCAAGCTGCTGCTCGCAGAGGCTGGTGGTTCCTCTCTCTCTTTCTCTGATCACCCCCAAAATCAGCATTTCCTGGGAGCTTTCCTCCCCTCCCACCACCTGGGGACCACCGGACCTGGTGGCAGGTCAGGGTGGGGGAGTGGATTTTTGGGGGGCTCCTTCCTCACCTTGGAAGTGTTTCACCTCCGTGTCTCCCCAGGAAAGAGGTCCTCCACCTGGAGCTTTGCGTTCTGATTCCTCCCCGAATGGTTCAGACCTGGATCGCAGGTAAGCAGCACCAAACGGGCTCCACCACTCACTCCCCGCACAGCCCCATCCCGAGGGGTCCCATGCCCTTGGCGCGAAACATTTTTGGGTTTAGCAGCCGATGGTCCCGACTGGGCATCATTTTTGCCACTATCGTGAGCCAGTTGCCATCATCCTTGGGCATTTCTGAAACATCTGAGTATATTTTTCACAGCATGCCTTGGTATTTTGGCTGCCTTCATTTGCTGGCCACAGCTATCAGGTTGTTCAGGGCAGGGCTGGGGGGGATAATGCGTTCCAAGCCTGGTGCGAGAGGGCTTGTAGCAATAAAATGCTGCTGGTAAAGCTGCAGGCATTTTTAGGATGAGAGGTATAGCTGCGGTCTGAAAGCTTTGTGTAATTCTCCACCTACAGATTGTGCACACTAAGTGCAAAAATTCAGTAACCAGCGATAGGAGCCAAGGGAACGGCACGGAGCTGTGACAGGGGAGGTTCAGGCTGGATGTTAGGAAAAGGTTCCTCACCAAGAGGGTGGTCGAGCACTGGAACAGGCTCCCCAGGGCAGTGTTCACTCCTGCCGGAGTTCCGGAAGCGTTTGGGCAACGCTCTCAGAAATATGGTTGGATTTTAGGGTGGTCCTGTGTGGAGCCAGGGATTGGACTCGATGGTCCTTGTGGGTCCCTTCCAACTTGGAATATTCTGGGATTCTATAATTCAATAATTTTTTAATTAATTTTTTCCCGGCGGTAGCAGCATCTGGAGCCCTTTGCTGGGGGTGCTGGGGCGTTACTGGGGAGCAGGTACCCACGCCAGATGCTCACCGCCCTGTGTCCCCCTCCTCCTCCGCAGTATTACGCTTCACCTGAAAATTTCGTGCCCGTCATCTCCTGCGTTTAACTACTCCCGAAANTTATATATTCATATATATATATAAAGCTAATTGGACATATTTTTCTATGTGAGACTGAGGAGACTGGTGGCCCCAGAGGCCCATTGCTCCAGTAGTATTTAGTGTAACGAGTTAGACGCACTGTTGAATTTCCTCCCTTTCTGCCGGGCGAAGGCATCACTGCTGGTGGCAGAATGGGGCTAAAAAGGTGGAACTGGCGTTTTTGGCCTCTGCTTGCCCCAGAGCTGCTGCTGGGATGGAGAAGCCAAAGGCAGCCAGGGCTGCGGATGTGTCGGGGAACAGCTGGGCTGCATGCGCGGCCGACGGGGCAAGGGGACTGTGCTGGGGCAACTTTTTCAAGGTGGATTTTGGGACGTTTTCAAGGGGGATTTGGGGACAAGGAGGAGGTTTGCATGCCTGAGAAGGAAGTGGGAGCGCGTGTCCTGGCTCCCCCCGCCCTGAAATCACAGCGTGCCTCCCGCCGAGTCTGGCTTGGCGAAGGGGAGAGTGCGTTTCCCTCGGGGAGCCTCAGGCTTTGTGTTTGCAGGTTGCAAACCAAAGCAGTCCGAGCCCCTGCAGTGGGAGTCCCCTCTGGCAGCGCAGCCACGCTCCAGCATCCCAGCAACCCCGTCCAGGAGGGATTCTCCTGCACTGGGGGACTCGGCTGTGCTCGCCCCAGCAGGGATGTGTAGCAGGGGAGGAGGAGGAGGAGGAGGAGGCATCGCAGGCTGGGGACGGAGGGTTGCAAAAGAGCGGTGCCCCCAGGCCCTGGCAGGAGGAGGGAAGGTTCTGGAGCAGGAGACCTTGAGGCCGAAGGCTGTTGTTGCCCGAGGGTAACAGCAGGCAGGGTGCGAGTGCCTGGGAGCAAGAGCAGAGCAGGGAACGGGGCACGATCTCTGCTGGCTGTCGGGTGCTTCTGCCGCAGGCGGTGCGGCATGGTTTCTGCAGGGAACTGGAAATGGTTTCTGCGAGGAATTGGGCACAGCTTCTGCAGCAGAGCTGTTCGGCGAGCACGGCCTTGCCCGTCCCCACCTCCTCACCCCTAGCAAAGCGCAGCTTTCCCGGGGCCGATCTAGGACCCGTGGTGCCAGCCCGCAACCCGGGCCGATAACAGAGCTGGAGCCCTATCGCTGTGTCTGGCCAGCAGCCAGCCGCGCCGGGCTGTTACCGCGCCTCGTCCTTGCCGCGGGCACGCTGGAGGAGCCAGCCCAGCCCCTGGACAAGGGAGTTTGCACCTCCTTGAGCGCCTCAGTGCTGGTGGTTACACACGTGGTTTAACAGCAAGCAGCCTAAAGCACCGAGGGGAGAGCAAGCGTGTCCCCCGCCACGTAACCCCACGCACTTTGCAGTTGCTTCCCCGCCAGGGAGCAGGTCAGGAGCCACCCGGGGCACCGTTTGGCTCTGCCCAGCTCTCACTGCTTTCTTCCGGCAGTGCTGGGCAGTGATGAGGCTTTCAAAGGGTTTTCCTTCCCAGCATGCGTGCAAGGCTGTGGTTTAGAAACCCTGGTCTCATTTCTCTGACTCCTCTCTGCTAGATGGATGTTTCTTGCTGTTTTAAGGTTGCACAAAGCCCCCCCACCTCATCCCCCAAGCAGAAACAGCCTACCTGGTATTTATAAGAACTCCGTGCTTACGCCAGCCATACAGGGGTTTCTGGGACACTGGTTAAATGTTGCAACTGGTCTGAACCTTTACATGGGACAGAGCCCAGTTCTGTGTAAATAGTCAAGTCAAACAGAAAGACTTGAATGCAGTTTCCTGTTTAAAGCAATTTTTTTCTGGATCAAGTACACGTTCTGGGGAACCATAGTAAGATTAATAAAACAGTATTACTCCAGCCACCACTTAAGCAAGAGCCACTTAGCTTGATGTTAACATTAAGAGCTATTTCAGCTTGGATGCATCATGCATATTTTTTAGTGTTTTGTACCAATCTCACGTGTGGTAGCTGAAGCATGGTACAGGTAGGCTTACAACTGTAGTCACTCCACAAACGTTAATTTGCTTTATCCAGTACATCAGCTCTACTACACAGCACCCCTGGAAAGGCTTTGTGGACTCTGGTAGATGTTTCATAGAGCACAGCTGAAGACTAAGCTCAGAGCCCTCTAGAACACAGCTTGTTTCAACTAAATTTGTCCTTTTTGCAAGTCTCACACATGGTTTATAATTTTTTGTATACGGACTGGCGTGTCACAGACTTGCCACCCCCATTACAGCACTACTTTAGCCATTTTGTATTTATCAGCAATACAATCCAATAAATCTCATTTAAATTAGTCTCAGCTCTTAGTGTGTTTCTGGTGCACAGTCTCAGTCATTGAACTTTAGCTTCCCTCCCCAGGTGTTCCTTGTTTAGTGTTTTCATAAGCACTCTCCCTTCCAGTGGAGAGCAATGAATGCATGGTTAGTGATGACTCAACAGGTGGCTCCAGCTCTAGCAACAGACCTTTAGCTTCACAACAAAGTTTCCCCAGCACCCAGGAAGGTTGGATCAGCCTTTCCAGGCATATGTGGCCACATGCTGTTTGTTGAAGAGGAAGGAGGAGTCTAGGACTCACCTCACTGCCCCAGAACAATACTACATGCAAGTTTTTCCATCCTGCTGGAGGGACTGCACCCACAGGTAAGGTTAACATTAAATAGGTAATCTGAGCTTGCAAGCAGAAGCATTAGAGGACTGTATGTTTACACTGTCACTATGAACATCAGCAGTTGCTGATGTATTTGTTCAGAACCAGAGTATGAAAGCTGAGCAGTTTTTGTTCATGCCTAACAAAATTAATGGTGGATGTAGCAGTTACATCTTGATCAACCTCAGGGAGGAAGCTAGACCCATCCCTGCTCTGAAGGAAGAAGGGAAGCTCATACTACAAGTGCTTTAACTTGTTAGAGAAGTATAAAACTTGCTTAGCAGTAATTCTAGGAAACAAGTAAGGTTCCCCTCATACTTTATTCAGAGTTAGCCTGGATTATTCGTCAAGTACTAGCACCCTTCACACTATAGTCCAGGAAGCTTCCTGTGTGCCCAAAGTAGTCACCAGCAGCCCCCCATTGTTCTTTGGTTAGAGAAAAATGGTTTTTAAAAAGTCACCATCTGAAAAGCAAAAAAAAAAAAAGAAAAGAAAAGCTTAGCTGTACACTAAGAACATGTTAAAATAGATACATCACTGTCCAGGGCCCCAAGCCAGGCTGAGAACAGACACGTGGCTTTTTCAAGTAGCTTGTTCTACAGAAGAGCTCAACTCAAACCAAACATCCAGCATTGAGTAAAATACTTCAGAGCAGGTCAAATGCAAGCAGTCGAGGCAGACTGAGCATTTGTGAGAACAGAACCACAAAGGCCATTACTTTTGCACTGTGGAGCAGCACTCCACTTCCCCCAGGATTCCTAACACTGCACCAAGCTCCCTGAAGAGCTGCACACCCAGGGTCCCAAACGCCACTTCATCCCTGCAAGAACAGTGTAGGCTGCAGGGCTAACTTCTCAGAAAAGTGCTACCTTAAAAAGCAGCTTTGCCAGAAGTTGCTAGGTGCCAAATGAATAGGCCAGGAGTGTAGATGCTTACGCCTTAGAACAACTAACGCGCATATGCTTCAGCTTCAAATAAATATCTATGACCTCAGAATAGGAAATACCACTTCTGTACAATAAATAAAAATATTGCATTTTCTATCGGCCTGTCTGGGAGTCATTTTGGAATGTTGTTTTCAGTGCTAAAGAGAGTCCCACGTTAAGCAGTTAAGGCTTCCAGTGCTTTGGGTTTCAACAGCTTCTTGGCAGCAATGATGGTATTCTTCATCAGCATGGCAACTGTCATGGGCCCAACTCCCCCAGGGACTGGAGTGATGTAACTGGCTTTCTTCTTCACCCCTGCAGGAAGGGGAGTTAGAGTTTAGCATGCAAGTCAAGAGCAGTAAGACTTATCAAGCTGGCCAGTATGAAGCTGTAACCAATCTAATATTGTTCAAATTCCTTCAAGACTGCCAGCTCAGGAATATTAGTCCCTCAAGTGAGACGTTCCCCCTGCCCCACTCCCATTACCCAGGGCAGCACAGAGCACACCACAGTCTGACCATCCCCACCACTAAGCAAGCTTGCCTTCAGAGCCCGAGCTAGGGGAAAGGCAAGGTCTAATAGCTTGATTTATACAACAGAAATCAAGCCTGAGACCAGATATGGATGGGCCTGATGCATGTTCTTGAAAAGGGCTCCCATAAGTAACAGTCTGAGTATTTGCCCTCCTTCTTCCAGGAGGAGGTTCCAGTACCTTTTGCCAGGCATGTGGAGCTCACCACCACCTGGGCACTGTTACAGCTAGGTGGTGAGCAAGGCCAGTAAACCGCAAGCCAAAAGGTAAGTTCTGCATGTTTTTATAAGGCATAGTTTAAAAGCAGGAGTATGGGTTATAAACTGGAGTAGAGGCAAAGCACCCCAACTGCCTGGGTTCAGGAAGAATCTCCTCTGCCTTGCAGTATACAGCGTTCCCATGGCATATTACAGGAAAGCTATTCCCTTGCACACTAAATGCACAAGAGAGCTTCGAAATGGGTCTGCATCTGCTCCACTGCACAAACCAGGACTTTCTCGCCCCTTCTCAGCACGCTAGATGTTGAATGCTCGAAGTGCCGGATACCATAGCCTTTTATACCTTCAAAATCCACATCCCCGACCAGCCTTGATTTGGCAGTGATGGGATCCTGCACTCTAGTTATCCCCACATCGATAACTGCAGCTCCTTCTTTGATCATATCAGCTGTGATCAGGTTGGGAATGCCTGTAAGAAGAGAACAGAACCACATGCTCATAGCGGTGCTAAACAGCCCCCTGCTCCTCCTCACCCCCATCGTCACACTGCACAACTCAGTATGTTTTGACCCACCTGGGCCTTCCTGCCTCACAAGTACAAATCTAGCCACAGTTGCACAATCCAGTGCTACTCTGAGATGTTCATCTCACCCAGAAATCATGGATTTGAGTTGTTTACTTATAGCCTCAGTGTAAAGAACTGGAATACACCCCCTGAAAAAGGTCTGGCAAAGAAGCTGGAACCAAAACATTCTCTCCAAGTTAAAATCTTAAAGCTTACATTCAAATTCTGTAGGTGTTTTTAGTCCATCCCCACGCTGGCACACAGCCCCAGCAACATTTTTGCACCTGCACATAGTCAGCAAACTGGTCTGAGACCACCACAGCCCAGTTGGCAGAGACACTGGCTTCACCTGAGGCTGTAAAACCCCCAGCATGACAGGGAAAAGGGTGGGGAGCAGCAGCAGCTTGGGGCTAAGCCACCCTTTCAGGGTAGGGTGTTTGTCCAGTTCTACCACATACTGCCTCAGCTGAGGAACACATTCTACCTTCCACTGTTACCTTTCTCTGGTTTACTGACCACCTTTGGCTACTAACATGCCTTCCTTCCTGCCAGCAGCCCTGTTATGTAGTGCTACCTTCAACACCACTTCTAACCCTTCTAGTACCTTATACCCAATTTCTAATACATTTCTCTTTCCCCACAGGCTCACACCCAGCTTCTGCTGACAAGCCTGAACACCCCAAATCAATTTAACTCTTCTGCTGATGAGCTACCCCCTACCAAGGGTACAGCCTGGAGAAGAGTACATCTGCTTGTGTGAGTCCTTGTGCTCTAAAGAGGGTACTGCAGATGTCCTTCAATGTTGTCACTGTCTCTAGGTAAACAGATACTATCTTGGTGTGTTCTCCCCACAAATACAGAACTGTCTGCATGTGTAACAGAGCCTGCCTGTAGCTGTTCTCTAGGTCTGACCAGGTGCTTGCTGGCACACCAAGCCCTTCTGCCAGATGTTATTTTGCATTTCAAAGAGCTACAAACAGCTCTGTGAGTCTCTCCTAGGCTTAATCACAAGATAAGCTGGCTGGCTCAGCCAGCCCTTGCCTACAAGCAGCTGCAAGCAGCCATAAGAATGCCAGATTCTCCTGTGCTGCTAGAGGTGCTTCAGGCAGGGAGGCCGTGGGACATCATACCAACAGGACTGGCTGCTGCAAGGAAAGATTCCCATCAGAAACACCACACAAGCTGCAGTGCAGCATCCTCTGTGCATCTCACTTGCACTGAGAGAGCTCAGTCTTACCTGCTGCTGCTACCACAATGTCAGCACGGATTGTGTGTTGCTTCAGCTGCTCCTTGGGAGTGTAGCGGTGTGATATTGTTACTGTGGCATCACCTGCAAGAGGGGTTACATGAAGCATTTTACCCATATGTATACCTAAACCTGGCAACTTCTCTAACTCTTCACCTTCAAGACCACCTGTGAAGGTATCAGGAACACAAGAGCCTGATGACAAACCACTGGGGGCAGCCTACAAAGTCAGAGGGACAGATCTAGTATGGAGGAGGACAAGGACTAACTGAACAAGGCTCTGAAGTATTACAAGACTGCCTACATGCAGAGTTAACTCCCCAGCCTCAACCACAGCCCATGCAATGTCACAGTCCCTGAGGCAGGCCTAGGACCTGTTTAAGAGCCTAACAAGGACTGTGGGACAGGCAGAGGGCCTCCTCCCACAGCTGCCTGGTGCACAGGTTCTGAGCCCAGTGAGCTCCTACCTCCTGGGCGCTCGTGCCTGCCATCTGTATGCAGCAACATGGCAATGGGCATTCCCACGTTCTTCGACCGGCCAGCCACCACCACATTCTTCCCCAGCGTTGGGATGCCTGCAGTAGACAAGACAGTCTTAAGACAAGTACAAGCTGGAGTTGTGCCAAACAGCCACTGAATACTGCAGCAGCTTACCAGTCCTCTTAATGATCTCCCACACTCCCCACGGGGTAGCTGGCAGCATGGAGTACTGGTCAAGGCACATGCGCCCCACATTTATCACATGAAAGCCATCAACATCTTTGTCTGGAGTCACAGCATTGCAAATCTTTCGTTCGTCAATGTGTTCTGGAAAAGAAAAAAGCTTTAACCCTAGGGATCAGCCAAAAACCTGCACTTTTCAGTCAGCCAGAGCCCTGGCCCAGTGCACCAGGCCCTCAACCCCTTCAAAGTTTGGAAGCTTGAAGCTATTCAAAGCTTCCAGAAAGCTCAAAGCTAACAGCTCCCACCAGAAGGGGACTGGAACCACTTGGGGACTAGAGTGTCACTACTGCAGAGAGGGTATTTTTAGACAGCCTCAGTGTCACAACCAAGTTTAAGCTTCTGGCTCTGGAAGCTGATACTCCTCACACAAGAATAGATTTCCATGACCCCCAACAACTCAACTCATACAGGCAGATGTATGATGGAGTAGTGTTATCAATTTCTTTAAGCTACATCATGGCAGAGTGCCACTTCTCGTGTCACAAGAGAACTCCTGAACTATACGTCCTTCTGGCACAAACTCTTAAAAGCTTTATATAAAAAATGAAACAGATTGAGATCTGGCTACTCACCAGGTAAAGGAAGCTGCACTAACAGGCCATCCACGTTGGCATCATTATTTAGTTTGCTGATCAAATCCAGTAGCTCCTCCTCAGTAATAGAAGCTGGCTTGAGGATTGTCTCACTGCTGATTCCTGTACAGTCATTGAAAGTGCTGCATTAGAGAGCAGCATGTACACAAGTGGGAGAGCAACTTCCCCAATCCATGCTAATTTAAGCTGCCTTGTTTCATTTCTGCACAAAACCTGATTTGGGTACACCAAGGATTGTATGCTTCATGCAAGAATGACCACCTTCCAGGTTGTAGACCTTCGCAAGTCTTGCAAGTTATGATTAAGGACCATTAGTCTGTCTGTGCAGACTAAAATGTCAGCTCCAAAGAAGGCTTCAACAGCACAGAACCCAGTAAGAAATTAAACCACTGTGTGCCCTGGACCCCCTTCAGCACATTTCTCCAGAAGTACGCTCAGGAAATCTTTGGCTGAACACCAAGCAGGGCCTTGGCATGCAAGACTGGCAAGTCACAGCACAGCAAGACTGCTGAATGTGATCACATCTTGGGTGGTTGATTAAAAGGCAAATCAAAGCCCTGCCGGTGCTTTACGTAGGCCTGCAAAGACTGCAAATCCAAACTGCAGAGCTTAATATTGTCCTAGAGGATTCATGTGGCATAATGCATGTGAACTGTGCCTGTTAACTGCATCCCAGTGCTACTATGAAGGCAGCCAAAGCAGTCACAGCACATTCCACCATAAGCCCAGACAGCCATGCAGCTGAGGCAAAGAGCTGCCAGGTGGACGCATCCTAAAAGCTTCCCCCAACTCCAGCACAGGCAACTCCCAGCGAAAGCAACAGTAAAAAATCACTTGCTCCAGTTTCAGAGCAGAGTGCAAGACTTACCAACGTCAGCAGCTGCTTTGGTTTTGTTCAATACATAGGAGTGACTCGCAGGGTTTTCACCAACTAGAACAACGCTGAGGTGAGGTCTCTTGTTTCCAGCTGCTACCCACTGCTCAACCTCATGACGGGCTTCCTGTCTGATCTGCCGGGCCAGCTTCCTTCCAGAAATCACAACTGCATCATCTCTGCAGTGGAAAGTGTTACCAAAGCAATCAGCATTGTTAGGGCCATGAAATCCAAGCTTTGTGCAACATCAGCACAGGAAACAGGTGCCAACCACAAGCCAGGGCAGAACTGGCCCTTTCATTTGAGCTCAGTACAAACCTTTATTGCAAACCTAACGTTTTCTACAAATTGTGTTGAGCAGCATATTTCAGTCTGAAGTTTCCAGCTCTGCTGCCCAAAGCTACCATTAGCAAACAAACTGCTGGAGGGTCAGAGTTATTTGTGCAGCCTGAGAGAGTGTACACACACTGCTTCTCTGCAAGACCGGGAGTCCAGATGTATTGTTTGAATTTTAACTTGAAGCACATGCTATATGATTAGCTTCCACTTTTGGAAAGTTGGTCACCCTTCCCTTTCAAAGGCATGACAGCTTCACTACAAAGGACTTACACGAGGCAGAACTCATTCAGCTCAAGTGGAGTTTCCACTACAGAAGATACTGAGCAGTTCTGGCTTGTCTGACACAGCACAGAAGGTGCAGGGTGTCATGCTGCTGCACCAAGCGCAGTTCCTGGAGATCCTGGTCACCCACAGGTATCTCAGGAAAGCTGTCAGCCCACCTAGCACTGCACATACCTGGCACATGCCCCCCCCGCTCAACTAATTGCTGCCACTACTTCCGTCATCTCTTCAGACTGAGGAAGCTGGGCTGGGATACGCAGTTTCAGCCCTTTTAAGAGACTCCATGCTTAGCTGGAGTTGAGTGGACATTTGTCAATTTGAACCATATCAGAACAGCTCCTCACATACTTCTCTGGTCTAAATTGGTAGCAGGAATACACAGTCTCTGCCAAACGCATTCCAGGCAACTGGATACCCTGCAACATATAGGAAGGCTGGCATGGACTAGCGCTAGGGAGGCCACAGCTGCCAGCCCACTCAGCACAGGCTGCACACACTGCTCACATTTAGTTTTTCCTTCAGGTTACAGCTATCACTCACACTCACTAGTCCCTCCGCGAGGAGTTAACCACAAGGTTCACTTTCAGACACTGCTGAAGCACCCAAGTCCTACCTTCCTACACAGCCTTGTGACAGGCTCCTCCCTCGTTTACCCAATTACTCCACTCTGCAGTCAGGCCCCTCACCCAGGGGGCACAGAGCTGCTCCCCAGTGTCACTGCACAAGCATCATTCACACTGCCTTCCTGACAAGCAGGGACCTGCCTGTTTCTGAAGCAATCATCAAGCAAAACACATCACTACTCAACTTGCCACAGAAATCCAGGAGACAGCCATCCCTTGGAATAGAGCCTGACAGTTTTCCACCACCCCCCGCACCACACTACCACCAGAAGCAAGGCAAATTGCTGCAGTTTCTCACTGAAAACTGAGTGACCCTAGAATGATCAGTTGCCTGGCTTACAGACCTCCTACCGCAGCCCCACAACAAGTCCAGCACTGTTTTGTGACCTTCTCTAGGTGCAACGGGACCATGTCAGTGCTCCAGGCACAGCCACAACAAGGGGGAACCACCACCAGAGCTGCTCCAGACCCACACCTGCCCGGAGCAGGCGCACAGCACCATCCCAGGTAGGAAAGCCTCGTGCCCCAACACTTACCTGGGGATGCGGAGTCATCGGTGTCTTCCCAGCCCATCACCTACACAAGCGGGTAGCTTTCCTATTCACTGTGCGTTAATTAATCAGTACCTCAGCCCAACAGCAGTCACCCCAGTCAAGTTTATTTAAGAGCAGCCCGTAAAACCCACCCCAGACTAGCTCAGCCTACCCTAATTCGTATTAGTTACGCCTGCACTAGGTTATCACACGTTCACACGCAAATGGAGATATTAAGAGTGCCGGGCAGGCTACAAAGCGAGGGCTCGCTAAGCCAAGGCACCGAGACGACCCACGCCCAGAACCAACCCGGACCTTCCCGCTGCGCAACCCTGAGGCCGGGGCTGCTGAGCCCCGGCTGCAGCGGCCGCGCCGACCCCATCCCGGGGAGCTCCGTTGCCGCCGCCCGGCAGGGGCCGGCGCCGGCCCCCCACGCAAGGCGGGAGCGGGATTTCATCAGCCTGCAGCACCCGGAGCGGCCGCTGG
>VXAL01018192.1:404760-437084 GCA_013399475.1 Chauna torquata | reverse complement strand
TTTTCCGTCATATACTCCAGGCTTTCAAAATCACAATGCCTGGAAAGGATAAAGCTATGATCTCATCCATTTCAACAGCTCACAGTCATTTCAGTGTTAAGGAGCCATAACCATCTCTCTTAAGGAGAGTGTATTACTTTAACATATTAGTCTAAGATGACGAACTTTGTTAAGACACCCTCTCAAAACAGATCCAGATGTATTATTAAATACCAGTGACACAGAAGAATGCAAAAGCAATTTATAGTATATATGCAGGAATATACTTGTATGCAGGAATATACTTATATGCATTCATCAACCTCCTTTCAGTTTTCTCCATCTGTAAGCTGTTGGTTACAAACCACAGCAGTGAGTAGTGCACCTGTACATGAACCATTGTTGAAGAGTATCCTTTCACCTGAGGGAGATGCAGGCTTGTGCAGCCTACATAAACAAAAGGCTTTGCATCCAGAGATGCCTCTGAGCCACATGACAGCAGCCAACTCTGACCTGGATAGAAAAAGAAGAAAAAAAAAAAAAAACCACTATCTTTCATCCACTGCGAAGTGTGTGCTATGAGGTGATAAGTAGTTTGCATTTCTCATTAACAAAATGATGGGAGGACTGAGGATAGGGAACAGAGTGCTGATGTGATGTAGGACTATTGGTTACTTTAAGAAAGTGTAAATGAACATAAAGTTTGCAATGTAAGTAATGGATGCTGACGGAAATCTGGCAGCTCTAAGGATATTCAGAGAAGCCCAATAGCTCAGGAACCTGCTAATATATTATCAGAATGATCCTGTGAATGTCACCAACTCCAATCCATCCTGGACTATCAATGTCCTGTGACACAGCAGCCCAGTTACCTATGACAAATACATTCAGACTCCTCCAGAGTTTTGAGACAGATCTCTGTACCATAGAGCACTACATCGAGCTGGCCCTGAGTGATACCTGTGGCAGAGGGACCAGTGCCTAACCCCACCCATTTCTGGCTGTTCCCATCAGGTGAAGGTTATTTCTCTGTAGAAGAGCAATGCAACAGAGCTGGACTTTTTGCCTGCTGTATTTGCCCTGCCTGTAAACAAAATACTTGACTGCCTATGAGTGCTTGTACAGCAGCAGACAGCTTAACAGACACAAAAAGTGATAGCACTGGAATGAGATGACACCATCTCTTAAACAGTGTAACATTTCTGCTCAAGGCTATTTGAATGACACACTGTTAGGGTTTAATAACTGACTAACTGTCGCAACATCAAGACATCTCTAAAATCCAGCAGTTCTGTGGTTGAGTCAAAACCTTACAGAAAAGGTTTATTTTAAGATAACTTTCTCAAGCTTCGTGATTTTTTCCTCTTACATGCCNTACCTGTGGCAGAGGGACCAGTGCCTAACCCCACCCATTTCTGGCTGTTCCCATCAGGTGAAGGTTATTTCTCTGTAGAAGAGCAATGCAACAGAGCTGGACTTTTTGCCTGCTGTATTTGCCCTGCCTGTAAACAAAATACTTGACTGCCTATGAGTGCTTGTACAGCAGCAGACAGCTTAACAGACACAAAAAGTGATAGCACTGGAATGAGATGACACCATCTCTTAAACAGTGTAACATTTCTGCTCAAGGCTATTTGAATGACACACTGTTAGGGTTTAATAACTGACTAACTGTCGCAACATCAAGACATCTCTAAAATCCAGCAGTTCTGTGGTTGAGTCAAAACCTTACAGAAAAGGTTTATTTTAAGATAACTTTCTCAAGCTTCGTGATTTTTTCCTCTTACATGCCTTTTTTTTTTTTTTTATGGTATATCAAAAACAAAGTACAAGAGGACTTAAAGGGCAAACTGTATGTCTGATGTTACACAGGGAAAAAAATGAAAAATAACATCTGTTAATCCTTTTTAATCCTGATGGTGTTAATTCCACTCAGGTTTTCAGAAATGTGTACTTGGGTGTATAGAATTACATGGAGTCACATTATGTCTGCTAATGTTTAAGGCCCTTGCTGTTGCTATGACAAATTTTTATACCAATGCAGTAATCTTTTGGAGTTGATTTTTCTGGTTTTTGTTTGTTTATGTGTTTGTTTGTTTTCTGGGTAGTGTTGGGTTTGCTGAGGTTTATCTTTGCATGCACCAGTCCTGGGGTTAGGGAATTTTGATTGTAATTTGTTCCATATCTTGTATTTTTGCCTAGTAACATCTTAATTAACAGATTCCCACCTTCAATAACAAAAACACAGCATTATAGCCCTAAATCTCATGGGAGTGAACAATTCAATTTAAATAATAGCATATTTAATCAGTTGAAAACACTATAATTGCTGGCCAGTCCTGCTTTTAGAAATGCACTGACTATCAGAAAAACACAAAGACTCTGGAGAGACAAAAGTTGATGGTTTAGTTCTTAATCTTTAATACAAAATTTAATGCTAAAAATGGGAAGTGACAACTTCCATTCACAAATACATTCTTTTCCAGTCATCTCAAATCTATTTGGATGGTAGGAGAATATTGGTATTAAGAGAGCAGCTGAGCAAACTCCACTTTAAATATTTAGGAGTCAAATAAAAAGATATTTTTATTCTAAAGATAACAGCTAACTGGGTCAAAATAAATATAGTACCTTACTCGTTTGAGTATAGCTTTAATTATGTGCACAGATTTGTGAAAGGTAAATAATTGCATGATTTTCATAGAGGAGTCCAGAAGTCTTAATAACATGTTTAAGCATGGCTTGATAAATACATACTAGGGAAATCTAGGGATTTGTTTTTTTTCTGCTGTTTGTTGGTGTGTAGATTTTGTCTCTAAGAGATTTTAAAGAAAAAGATTGTTCTTTTTTATGTGTTTGTAGTAGTCATTTCTTATCCCTGCATTCAAGTCCTTGACCTATTCAAAGCCATAATAAATTCTAAATAATCCAAAATCCCTTTAGAAAAACAAAAGCCTGATTTTTATCACTGTAACCTCCACCATAAAATATTTATTTTACCTGGAAAAATGAATAACAGCTTATATCAAGCTATAAATTCTGGAGAATTACTCAACACATTAATGAGAAAGAAAAACAGTGTATTAATTCTTTTTACTATGAATGCATTTCAAGAGTCTCTTTCAGGAAATGTTGTTCAAGATATTGGATAATATCTAATGGAACATTACAATGGACAACAAATAAAGCTAAGTTGCTGTTCCTTCCACCCCAACCTCTTTCAGAGAGGAAACCAAAGTTATGCAGGGCATCCTCTCCACAGGTGGTTTCTCTTCAGTTGTGTAATTAATATCCATTCTTTGTCAAACCTGGGAAAGTTTCGTGAAATACCACGTATCTCTTGCCAAGGTTTAGACTTTGGCTTTGAAATTTTATATTTATTTTAAACACTTTTTTCCCACTAGTTTCAATCTACTATTTTATGTGAAACATAAAATGAAGATAGATTTTTAAAAAGAAATTAAATAATTTCATTTTATAAACAAACATATTTATAGCTCACAGGCATGCAGTGCATGTAAATAACCCAAGCAGAATGTCAAGGCTCTCTAAGGGGTTTGTTTCTACCATACTGAAGATTTTCTTTCTGCTGCTGCTGTTACACAGAATGGAAATCTTAGTCCCATACCATGCCATTCACCTTCCTACGTGTACACCAGACAAAGATACACAAAGGGATAGGGTTTTCTTATTATATGGTTTTTGAATTAATACACACCTGTTGGTAATTTTTTAAAGAAATATTGCTATGTGTTCTGTTTAGCATAGCAACATAAACAAAAAGACGGAAATAAAAATAGTTTTCAAGGACATCTACAAGAACCATAGAACGTTTTTTTATCATTCTGAATTTTGATATACACAGTTACTGGATTGTCTATCAGCTATGCCAAGCACATACATAAAGCAGGCAAGGTTGTTTAATCTTATCTATTTCTAATTAGTGCTGAACCAAAAGAACCACAGCCTTTTTTGGGGCCTCGTGTCTGTTGACTTCTCAGGTGAACTTGAAACTTCTTGGTTAAACACAGAGCTTAATCTGGAAAACATTAGTAATATTTTAATATTAAGTAATGGTCTTTTTTTAATAACTGGGAAAATACAAAAGGACTTGTTCATCTCCCTATTAACTACTATTTTTTTTTTTCTGTCAACATGAAGAAGTTCTATGAGTTTGAATAAGCATTTCTCTCAGTTTTTCACTATGACAGCAGGCTGTGAAGTAGGTGTGTCACCTAAACTGGTGGATCTCGTGTTACCTGGACTGGTGGATCTCCCTCAAAATTCAGTGCCCTGGATTGCCGCCATAATCTTCTTTCTGTAATTGTGTGGCAGCTTTGATCCAAGCCAGTCCTGGGGGATCTGTGCTGCCACCACACTGAGCTACCTTCTGTGGGCAGAAGTGCCACTCTGCAGGGAAAGACTGTGTGGGCAGCCTCAGGTTCAGCTACGAAAAAGAGGAGGGACCTTTAGCCCTAAAACATACTGTCCTTTACTGCTGAGAGCAGTCAGTGCAACATGACCCATGGGTACATTCTGTGCAAAATGAAAAAATATTGTTTGGATAAAATGAGAAATCTGTAGGAACTTCCAACTTCACAGCCCTAGTTTTAAATTAATGTCTCTTTGAGAAGACAGCTGTCTAATATCATATACCTCAAAACACAGTTTTACAAGCTGAGTATTGTTTAACAATGCTGAATGCAATAACTATCATTGCCACTTAAATGTATTATGGAAGACATGAACATACATCTATTTGTATAATGCAGCCTTGGTGGTTATTGCGGCCTTGACTGCATTCTGGTTTAAAAGGTCAATGCTTGTCATACATCTCATTGAAACGAGGCCGGAGTTCTTATCAATCTGTACTGTGAAGACAGAGCTGTTGCCAGGTTTGTTGTTATAATTGTACTTAGCCTTGTGTTACCCAGTTGATATCAGTGTTAAAATTATTTTGTTGTCCTCCTTATACAGGCGTTTTTGTTGCTGTTGAAAGATGTGCAAACGTCTCAACTTATTTTTTGATTACCTCCATTTTGTTCTGACATAAATAGGGTATGCGTGTACATAGATATGTTTGTATATATATTGTAACACTGTTTATGTATATATTGGTAAAACATACTAATTAGATTTTAAGGATTAAGGTTAATTATTATATAAATATTTTCATTTCAGATACTTTAATGGAAAGCACATTGAAAAGATAAATCGTTGTACAGGGTTTGGGATTTTTCTGATCAAGTTAAGGGATATAAGGGAAATATGTTAAGTCTTTATATCATCATAAGCATATATCAAGGGCATTAGCTATGGTATCACTGAGATTTTTAATGAAAAGATTTTAAAGAAGTGCGTTTTCACTAATAAGATGATTGAATGGTGTATGTGTATATACGCTATGTTACAGAGCAGGTGATTACATACAGAGTGGCTGTTTTTATGTCTCATTGCCATAGCTTTGGAGGCCTGAAAGCAGACAGCAGATCTGATTATAGAAACAGCGTACTGCAGGTGTGGACAATGTGTAGACAGGACTCTCAATAAGTATCCTCCTTCTCATGTTAGTTAAAAATTGCAAATCCACTTACTTTAACAGGGCATAGAGGTACTCATACCTTCAGAAAATCGGGTAGTTGATTTTAAATGCTTGCATTTAAACCCATCAAATCATGAATCTTGTCCATTAAGTGAAATTCTTTGTAAGCAGCTGAGAATCAAGACCTGACTCCTCAGAGCCAGTAATTCTGGGCAGGTACTACAGAGGGCAGGCAGGCACGACAGCCCCCGCCTCTGTTTAACCATTGGTTCTTGTGTACATTAAAACAAAATCTCTCTGAAGCTAAGTTTTGATCTTAGTCCCTTCGTAGTCCAGTGATACTGTCAAAGCCTCTGTTGCCTTAGTAAAGGTTTTTGTGGCAACTTCAGCTCTTACTCGCGTTCATACTTTTCAGATCATGCATTTTAGTGTTTTGCATAAACCTAAACTAAGTAGCAACTCAATTTTAGCTCCACCTGTTTGATAATTTAACCATTCCCTGTACTGTAAAATCCTTTTCTGTTATATATACAGTGAACTGAAGCAAGTAAAACTGTTTTCAAATAAAGAGAAGCAATTCGGATTTCATGTCTTGTTTGTGGTAACTATTTTCTCACATCTGACATAGCTGCAGCTTACCAGCTATATGTAAGCTTTCCAACATTGTTCAAGTGGAACCTGTGAAATGATGAGATTGGCTCTAAAATCGTAGTTTAAATGCTTCTATTCCATATGGAGAAGTTGAGATTGGAACTTCCAAATTTCTGTACGGTTCTCTGTAAGCTGCTTATAACCACACTGGAGAGAATTCACAAATAAATATTGTAATTTTCAGGTAATCACTCACTTCCATAAGCTGAGCCCTTCAATAAAATACCAAATGTCAGAAGACTCAATAAAGTCAAGAAAGTTAGAAATGTTGACATATGTAATAACTGAAACGCTGCTCCATATGGGTTGCCCTTATTTAATATAGTAGAAAATCTCCTTGGAGGTTGTTGGTTTGGACATACATATGTACAGCTTATTCATCTCTCAGAAAATTTCCCACAAGGCTGACACAATTCTGTTTCCTGAACTTGTTGCCTCATCATGCCATTCCTAAAGCATTTTTCATTAGAAATACTGTTTCACTGAGGCTTTTACAGAGTAAATCTATTCTGAAGTGGACATCAGTGTTGCATCAAGGATTCTCTTAAAGAAGTTACTTACAGTTTATGCTTTCACATTCTGATACTTTTGCACAATAATATTCAGCTAATGGGAAAAGCAGTTCACCAAATTGTAGCTGTTAACTTCTGAGCTAAGACTGATGCTCTGTCTGAAGTGTATTGTTATTGAAGATGAAGTTTCTACAAGTTGCACGGTTGTTTCGTATTTGTTGTGTTTCTGGCTACCTGCAAGTATTTGACTCTACAGTAAGACAGAGAAGTTTATGTCACAAATGACAACTTTCTGGTCTCCAAAACTTGTCTTCAGAGCAAGAAGAATTTGAAAAGCCTTTTATCTTTCAGATATATGTCAGCCATTATGATATCTTTCTGCTGCTGAAATTATAATGGCAAAAAAAAAAAAAAGTTCATGGTGACGGAAGGCACAGATCAGAAAGCAAAAAAGTGCTTCAACAAAAGCAGGTCTGAGACAAGCTGTTTCAGTCCCAAAAGCAAGTGGTTGTGCTCCCTAACCTTCCAGTGATTAGAAAAACATTCTTTGACTGTTGTAGCACCCTATTTTGCAACTAGAAATCACAAAATATGAGTAATATAGTAACATGAAAAGCGAAATCTTTACAAAAGTAAACTTTTTCATAATCCCAAGTTTGAATCCAGCCATTCTGCCAGATTTTGACCAGTAATGCTCCATATTCCCAGAAAGGCCATCCATTTTCACATGCTCTTGGCATTGGCCCCAAAGTTTCAAATTGTCACCTTATTAAGAGTCACCTAAACCCTTCCATGAGGCACAGGATTCCCCATGGTCCACAAGAGACTTGCTAAATGTGTCGAGTTGATCATATCAAACCAGAAACCGTTTCTCTGTCTCAGAAAAGCAAGGGGGCCAACAGCAAAATAAGATGGCTCTAAGGGAAAACACTGCTTGAGAATTGAGAATGATGCTCCCTCCTCCCTGAAATTCTCAGTAGGGTGTAAAAGTTAGCATTAGCATGGCTAGGTTAGTTTATGATGTCTAAAGATCTCTTCCACTGACTTCATTTAAATTTCCATGTTACTATAAAAGCGTGACCCATTCTGGACCGGTATTTTTCTGATACATGTGATGAATGGTAGGTCAGAAACAGAATCTGTAGCACAGGACACAGTGTGATGGATCCAAGCTTAGCATAATTATTATGAAATTGCTACTTGAACCACATGTTGGTACAGATATGACTGTGTATGTACAATAGCAGTTTAAATGATAGCTCTTTTGTGGGTATTTTTCCTCTTTGTTTAAAACATTTTTTTTTCGTTTTGTAGCCAAGCTCCAAGACATACTCGCAGAGTGGTAGACACTCAGTATCAGTAGAGGTTCAAATGCAGAGGCAGCGACAAGAAGAAAGAGAGAGTTTCCAGCAAGCTCAGCGACAGTACAGCTCATTACCCAGGTATGGCAACTGTCTGAAGCTATTCAGTGTATATGAGCCTGGAGCTAATTTCGTTTGTAGAAGGAAAATGGTGTGCTTAGTGTAGACACTTTTGTTTAGCATTGATATAAGGTGGAATGTATTCAGTGTGGAAAAGGCATAAAATTTCTTAAGTGAGAGCATGTGGTAGCTGTTTATTTTAGTAGAATTACTTTGGAGCTGATTTCAGTGGGATTTGATGACACTCGGCACCCAATAGAATTAAGATGTTAAAACAAAGCTATTCTTTGTAGGACACCATACAGTTTCATTTTCTGCAATTACAAAAGTCTCCTGAGCATGACATGTGTTGTTCCTTTTTGATAGATCAGACTTTTTTTCCTGTCACATAATTCTTTACTGGGTAGAAATTCTATCTTTGTGATGCTGATACAAAGCTAAAATTAAAAGGAAAAAAATAATCTCAAGACCACTAAAACAGTAGAATACGAAACTGAGAAACTCTATGCAAAGAAATCAGAGGCCTCCAAGTTTGCAGTATGTGCTTTTCTTCTACGTTACTGGATCATTAGCAGTGGAATGCTGAAAATCAATATACTTTGTGTCTAAAAAAAATCTGTATTTAAAAAATTCTTAGGTTTTTAAAATGAACTGGTTGGGTAAAGTGTCTTTTACTTGATATTTAGGTGTAAGAATTATTAAAAGTTTACCCAATTGGTATTGTAAATTAGATAATTACCATAGTTTAGCATTATGCAAACAGTCTTTACATTTTCAAATATTAATAGCAATGGCTGAATGGAGAATCCTTTACTCTGGAGGTTGGTGTCAAATTGCCTTGATTTTAACAACACGTGTTTTAGCAATTATGTCATAGCTATTTTACTGAAACAAATAGAAGCTTCATAATCAAAGTTATCTTACCATGAACTCTTATCTTACTAACTTATTTGAAAATAAAACAGATCTCAAATTTTCACATGCTAGAACACGTTTCAGTGTAGAGTTTTTCTGTTAAGTTTGGAAGATGGGGAAGGAAAATGTAAAATTATTGTGTTTTCTTGGAAAGAGTGTTGGTTTGTTATTTTGAAAATCTTTATATTTCCTTTGCTTCTTATCTCTACCTTACATCTGAAGTGACTACATATGTAAATGCCATGTTGGTTATCGTGAGAAATTCTGTTTCAGTGTTACTAGTGCCAGCAATAGATTGAGTGGGAAATTATGGATGCTAGCGTTGGTTTTAAGTTGCAGTGGGGGGATTATTTTTAGTTTGAAAACTATGATTCTTAAAACTTGCTTCCCTTGTTCTGCTTAATTACTGGTAGCATTTAAAGGCTAAAATTCAATTGCAATGCAGTTCGGGGTTGAAATTCGTAATTGTAAGGTAAAAATTCATCTACAAGAAATTTGGAAAATTATTCTTTGGGCCATAGAAATGTTTGTTTTGAAACGAATGAGTGAGAACTTCACTCAATGTGTTTTTCAACATGAGAAACAACTAGAAAGCTGGTAAGAATGCATGTTACTAAGTAATTAATGATTATTTAATGTTTGCATTTGAGCACTCCAGGCATCTGAGCTGCGCTGAGAGCAGACAGAATTTTAGGATCTTGGGCTAAACTTGAGTGCTGTCAGTACCACAATACTCCTATAACAAGCTGGGACGTCTAGTTCTGCTTTGCAAACTGTTTGTAACTCTATGACCAATTTGTAAAAAAATCTTACTCTCATTCTGAAACTTAGGTCCCAAGGTTAATGTTGCAACTATGGCTTTGTAATGCTTAAAGTTTGTGCGCTTGCTTCATTCTGGAGCTTTGTTGCTTTTCATCTTGTATAGTCTCTAGGAGCCTCTATTTTTTTCTTTGTACATTTAAATCATCAATACTAAAGTCAAATAAACTCTTTAGTCAATTTTAAGGAATCTTCCCAGAAAGACAATGAAAGCGGGCCAGCTAATTTTGAACAAGTACCAGAAAACAGTCAGTAAATTAAATCAGTTCAACTAGTCATCATCTTGTCCCATGTGAAACTGTAAAAGCAATGTTTAACTCCAAGTTAATTTTGTAGTACTTAAAATTTATCTTGCTCTAGATCAGAAACCTGACAGCTTCGTAGCCTACAGAGGTTTGTTCAATTTCCTCTTGTTCCAGGGAGTGATAAAACATGGCTCAAAAACATTGTTTCTTTGGCAGAGTTGGATACGTGAATACCAAGAACAGCTCTAAAAATTTGCATAAGAATTTACATTATGTTATAATTTATGCTGTAATAATTTACATTCATCCTGAATAACAGTTTTCATCCAGAGATCTCAAAGTATAATATAAAAAAGGTGGATATGGTCATTTTCAAGTTATATGTGTGGACGGAAGATTGCAAAAATGTCAGCAAACGTTGTTACTTTTACTAATGGTAGTGAAATTCTCCAGGTGTCCTGTCTTTCCACTGCATATTCTTTGGATGAGGCCACATTGAGTCATGTGTGTTGACATGAAAAACCAAGCCATATATACACAACTAAATGATTTTCTTATTGATTAATGTCGCAATATATTTTGTTTTACTGCTTGATTCTCGTACACTAATGTTAATCTCAGAGTGGGTATCTCTTTCGCTGCAGTGCAAAATTGTTTTACTTTATCATCACCAATCTTATTTTAAATTCATGAAAGCATCTAGCAGCTTGATAGTAAATTAAAGCTATTTCAAAGCCATAATCCGTCTTCAAAATAATGTAGTGATTTATTGTGAAAAGAGATAAGAATTTGTAATTCCTATATGTAGTTGATTTATTTATCTACCCCACAGAGCCAAAAAAAAAAAAAGCAAAAAAGTTATATGTGCCTTTTCTTTTATGGAAGCTATAGCAAACTGGGAAACAGTCCTGATAGCACAAAATTCCTTCATTCTGGAACTGGGAAGAAGAAACTCTCATCTGTCTAACTACCTATCAATAATGTGCTTTATCTTCTGACTTGTGCAGTGTTAGAGCAAATGTTTTGAAGATCTGCTTCTTGCATTTTTAGTCTAGATTCAAATCTTTCATGAGTGACTACAAGTACTGGCTGTTATCTGGTTTCTTAGGAAGCACAGTGTTGTGTATGATCTTTCCTAGTCTGCAAATGAGTTGCTGCACTTTTCTCTTGGGAACACGATGATTATTGTAGCACTGGATGGATATTCACAACATATTCTTACTGGAGAGGCCTGGAAACATAGCTTAACTCAATAGGAAAAGTTGTCCCAGCAGAAGAGACAAAATACCTCTTTGGGGGCAGAAGAGAACAAGGCTTCTTGAGAATGCTATAGCTGGAGGAAGCATGTGGGCATTGCAGAAACACCCTTCTTTCCAGGGATCGTTGTCAATAACATTAAATGGGGAACCAGAACATTTGCCTTAAAAGCTTTTTTTTTTTTTTTTTTTTTTTTTTTTTCTCCAGGCAAAGCAGAAAAAATGCCAGTTCTGTATCTCAAGACTCCTGGGAGCAGAGCTATTCCCCTGGTGAAGGGTTCCAGACTGCAAAGGAAAATCCCAGATATTCCAGCTACCAGGGATCAAGGAACGGCTATATGGGCGGACATGGCTTCAATGCCAGGGTGATGCTAGAAACACAAGAACTGCTCCGTCAAGAGCAGAGGAGGAAAGAACAACAACTGAAAAAAAAAACTTCTTCTGAAGGGCCTAGCAACTATGACTCATATAAGAAAATTCAGGACCCTAATTATACCCAGCCCAAAGGTCCTTTCAGACAAGATGTACCACCTTCACCATCTCAGGTAGCCAGGCTGAACAGATTACAAACACCAGAAAAGGGAAGACCATTTTATTCTTGAGGTGAAGAAAATGAAGATCAACTCATCATGCAATAAGGAACATTTTCATATAAAGACTTATATTTTGAAAACTTTTTAAACTGATGGTACTAAGGAATATATCCGTTGTCTGTTTCAGTGCCTTTAACAATAGGGGCAAAGAGTTGGTGGGCCTTATGTCTTTGCTGTTCTGTCTCAAGTGTTAAATTCATGGAAGGATTTTCCACCATTTGACAATCATAGCGGAAGTGAGCAATGCCGCCCCTGCTTACCAAGTCCCATAGCCCAGTTCAGTAGTTGTCAATGGCTTATTATTGGATTTGTTGTAATGTGTTTTACTTTGCAGTGACTTGTTACACCAACATGCATCTTTGTGGCATAAAATTAATGAATTTGAGATTGAAGAAAACATTGACATGTCCTTTTTTATTTCTTTTGGGTTAGGAGGGGGGTTACATATCACTCTTGAGTGGATAAGCCTCAGCTCTACTCAGTATCACAGTCCTAAGATATTTTATGGTGAAGTCATTACCCAACTTTGTTGATCAATATTTAAGTGTCTATATGTTGAAAAACTATCCCTCTCCTGTTATGCACATATGCACTCTTTTTGTCTCTCTCCCCACTCTGAGCTTATTAAAAAAGCCCTTATCCTGACTCATGAGGAAAACAATATTAGGCTCTCAGTTATCCTGAGTATCCTGTTAAAATTGCCTTATGATCTTAAGACACAGACCATTACAAATGAAATAATTTTAAAGATATTATTTATACAGTCACAGTCAAGCCCTTGATAAGTATATTTCATTATTTCATTAAATATGGGGAATTAAGAACAAACGAACAAGTAAAGCTTTGCTTTACCTCTGAACTAAACTGGCCATATGACAACTGTGTCTAGGAAGACAACTAGGGAGGGAGTCATCCTGTGGTCATCTGATATGCAGTTGTCTTTGTTTTGGGAGATAACTTAAAGCAAGAGCGAAAGAAATCAAAGTTTTTCTTTGGATCAAAAAGAAAAAAAAAAGAAACTGAAAAGAAAAGAAGTTCTTCTTTTTACAGCTTGTGAAGCTTTGTGGACAATTGCCTTGTGCTTCCGTATACTGTACTGTTGCATCGTGATGCTACATTAAAAATAAACCTTTACGTACATGAATGAGACATAAGTGGAGACAAACTGTTACACATCATCCTGAAAACATGTCAGTATCCAAAAATAACTGAAATGAAAAAGATTGCTCTAGCAGTGAGTACCTTTTGAATGTGCATATGGGATATGAGAATTTCTTTTGCAGCAGCTGTTTTTATGTTTGTTGGTCTGAAATTCATGTATTGTAAAAATATAGCTGGGTTGCTGAAGTGCCTGCAAATCCTGATGTGAAAAGGCTTGAGAATGGATCTCAGCACATCATGTACAAAAAGGAAAGAATGAAAACAAGAAAGAGAAATCATGTATTGCGTGATCTAAAAAACGCCTATTTTTTTTTACTGGCACATTTTATTTTTGCGCCAACTTGTTTCTAGAATATATGTGAAATATCAGCACACGTATCTGTGTCTTTTATGCCTGTTTGTTAATGGTTTTTGTTGTTAATAATGTACTCCGTGTTTAAAAGTTGTTACTAGTGTAAGCACAGTGACATTGGATGACAATAGCTCTTTTACGCAGAATTTCCAAAACTGTGTAAAACAGCTTTTCATGTACATATGAAATTTAGAATAAAAGGCTGTTTCCATTCTCGTCTTGGTATTGACTGTAGACCCTTATGAGAACTGCTGCAGACACTGAGTTTAAAAAACCCTTAACAGATGTTATTTTATCCTATTCCTAATGACTTGCGTGTGTCTTTGTGCGAGTGCTTATAAACGTAGGCAAAAAAAAAAAAAAAGATTTACAGCCCAGCTGAACACCTGAAGACTATCCTCAGAGGGAAAAAATGCTCAGTTTAGTGTCTTATGTTGTTTCAGGTCATACCTGTGACATTTGAAAGGTGCGTTTTTAAGACGAACGCCTGTGGCAAAAGTCTTTCCAGGCTGTTGCGTGGAGTGCTCTCCCCGAGGAGAGTGCCATCAGGATACAGGCACTCGCTGTGCTCTGACCAAAACCGGGCACATGTGAGGAAGCCCCCTTGGCACCCAGTGTGTATTTTGGACTCTGTTGTGAGCCCTTAACAGGAATGTTGACATGGTGAAAAATGGGAGAAGGCAGCTGTATGAATAAAGCAATATTTACAGTGCCAGTGATACTCTGTTTCCACCATCAGTATTGAAGCTGTGTCTGGTTTTCCCCTTCTTCCCTTCATTTCTCCTTTTGTTGGATACTGCAGGAATGTCAATCATAATTCTGTATATGCATGACATCAGGCTGTTGCCATGGCAATAATAGTGTCAAATTATTCACTGTGACTTCAGTGTGGGATCTCAAGGGGAAGAGTAGCAGGAGCTGCAAGGTGGACAGGCAGCTTTTGGTGCCCAAATAAACTAAAGGCATGATTTTGCAAAAGACCTAAACTGCAGAGGTTTGTAGTTGTGAGTGAGAAAATAACGGCATTTGCAGTTTTTCAGGCCTTGCTGTCTCATCTCCTGACTCTGCTCCCAGATTACATAGCTTGATGCTTCTATGGAATTATTTGGACAGGCAAATAACTGCAAGCACTAAAAAATGCATCCACAGGTGTGGAAAACAGGTTGAAGTCCTTTTCAAAATAAGATCTTTCATAAATTGTTGTAGGAAAAAGGGCATATGTTTGAGAAAGTATGAAGTATGGGATGTTTTACATGTGAGGATGGCATATGTTAAAGTTTACCCTTGTACGAAACTCCTCTTCAAGGTGTTAACAATTTGCCATAATTAGATGTGTTCATGAAAGAAGGCAGATGTTCTCTTTGGGCAATGTCTGTGTTATGTTAGCAAAGAATAAGGTCTTTTTCTGGCTTTGTCATCCTGTCTTCTTCCTGACATAGCGTAGACAGGATTTCTAATATTAACTCCCATAAGTTGGAGAGGGTGATAAGGAAGTGGGAGGGAGATGTTTTAATAGAAAATGACCTTTAGTTCTGCATAGTGAATAGATCCAAAAGTTAATTGAGCTAACTGCATTACTGCAATAATTTGTTTGTGGACGTATTACCATTATGAGATTAACTCTGTGACATTAGTGTGTTTTAGAATGGTCACAGGACAGACTGTAAGGGAGCGTACGACATCGAGGAGTGGGTGTAAAGCTTGCACATTTTTCTTTCCTGAAACCTTAAAAATCCATCCGCAAAGCCTGCTGGTATTTTATCAAAATAATTTGCTAACGCTATTGAAATTCCATGGGAAAGTTTAATCTTATTCATGTAGAAGACTGCTGCCTTTCTAAAAAACCTGCTTCCTCTCTTGTTACAGGGCCTCCTTGGAAACAAAACTGCAGCCTTAGTGAGTTATTGCATGGGCCAGATATTTTAATATATGTCTTGGAGAACTCTGCCATCAAAAACAGCAAAAAATGGCGTAGAGCCCAGCTGAACATGGTCGGAAAGTACAATTGCCATTTATTGCTGGCAAACAGTGGGAAGAACAACAAAACAAAATTTAAACCCAACATGACTGTGGATATACGGCCTGTCTTTCAAAGCTGTGTTGATGTTTTGCTCACGTTTGGGCTGTTTATGAGTGTCTGTAACATTGCATTTCTCTATGCTGGGTATGTCGAGAAGGGAAGGGAGGAAATATTGGCCAGACAAAGAAGAGATGTGCCAGATTAGCAGTGTTGGCTAAACACAGGATATTCTTGAGTAATTCAAACCTTTGAACTTGCATTGTTGAAACTTAAAGTGAATTTGGCTATTGCGTGTCCTGGCTTGCAAGTCTATTTTCAAAATATTTCCTAATTCTATTTGCTGTGCCTGACTGTTTCTACATCTTTCTCTCCTGAGTCCTCAGTCTGGTTCATAGGAGTTGTGAGGAATCTGTCAGGAATGCGAATGCAGAAAAAAAACTCATCTGTTCTTTGTGCTGCTGTTGTGCCACCACACCCTGGCCTTCCAGACCCGCTATAAAGGTCAGCCCTGACTTGGCAGAGGAAGAGCAAGGGTCAGAAATCTAGGATGGGTAACGGACTTCGTGCAAGTAGGTTGTGTGCATGCGCGAGTACATGCGAGAGAGAGAGGCACAGATTGGATTCATTTGCCTTTAATTCATGTCCAGCTTGAATCCCTCTTCAAATATCTTGCAGCGTTTCTTCAGAGTTCTTTCCATCTGTGCAGAAACCAGCTGAAGATTTGATGCACATGGTTATTGTTTCATGCCCCCTCGTACATCTTTTCTATTTTGTATCAGCATCACACTCTCCCTTTTACATCTGCTGATTAATTCTGTTGCATTTATTTGTTTCTCCAAATGGTGTGGAATTCATTCATATCCTAGACGGCTTCTTGCCAGTGATTGATATTTCTCTCTTAGCATTGCAAACTTATTTTAATATTTTCTGTCCTCGGGAGCAGTGTTATCTTCTGTAATTTACACTTTAATCACATTTTAAAAATTGAGACTGGAAGCTTGCATTGGGACTACACAGAAGCAGGCTAAAGAATATGGCTTTGATTGCTATTCTGTGTGCAGCACACACTTTCAGGCAGTTGTGGGGACCGCACAGTGTACTGTCTGAATGAGATGAAGAAAAACATCAAGCCCAGGAGCTTTGGGGAAAGAAGTTAAGGAAAGTTTTGAAAATATTTATGCCCACTACAAGTTATCTACTGTGAAAAAAAAAATTCCTTAGAAGAATCACTGTTTGTCTGAGTGGCTGATGGTTTCAGAGCTCAGACTTGACTGGTATAAAGACGACCAGCTGGAACAGCAAGCTGCTTGTGCCCATCTAAAGGACACTAGGACCCTCTTACCTTCCAAACTAGCTCCTGAAATGCCATTTTCAGCTGCACATCTTACAGCAGCAAAGGACTGGAATGGGCTTACATTCATGCATTGAGCTAAAAACTGTAGTGACATCTGTCAGAGAGGGAGGGATGGCAGCCGTGGGTAGTCTGATTTTAATCTGCTTGCTTGTTTGTTCAAGTAATCTTTGTTTGTTTTAGGAAAATAAATAAAGAAATGGAGGCTGAGGAAGAGGATTAAAACGTGAGCGCAAGAGATCTTTGCTCCCCTTCCACCGTCACCTGTCACCAGTACAGCCACTGGTGGTTGGTTGCCTTCTTTTTCCTTGTGCCCCAAAGGCATAGAAAAGGAGAAACTAGCTGACAGTAACCTCACCACAAAACTCATGCCCCTCCTAGAGATTCACTCTGCTGTGTTTCATGTAAGATGTGAATTAACAATGCAACAAGTAAAAAGACTTTACTAAACCTCCATTATTTCCTCTGTGGGTTTCCCTGGGGTGTGTACAGATTGTCACCCCTTAGGACTGGCAGCTGTGCTTTGTTTTTATCCTATATAGAACAGAATATTTTTGTTGGCAGTAAGAGCTAGTNTTTTTTTTTTTTTTTAGCATGAAAGGAGTTTTTTTAATGTTAGTTTGCATGGATTTTTGCAATAGGTGTTGCATGGTAGACTGTCCCATTCTAGATGTGTTCCTAGTCCTAGCAATATTCTCATTTGTAAGTACCACACGTATTGCTGGAACCAGTCATAGCTGGGGACTTGCTACCTTTGGCAGTTAAAATGAGTTCATTAGGTCTCTTCATTTAACTGAGGGGCTACCCTTTCACAGCTTTTCTAGGGGGAGGGAGAGAGAGAGCTCTCTTCCTCCTGGGAATAGGAAACACATTCCCATGGTCGCTGTTTGAAGCTGAAGAATTATCTATAGGAATTTTAAGAGATTTCAAGAAGCTGCAGGCTTTTGCCTGGAGCCCAGAACAGTTATCGCCTTAGTATTCAGCAAGCTGGAGAAGACATTAGTTTTCACTGCTCCACCGATGTAATTCTTATTCCCACTTAGAACTTGCTAAGGACTGAGACCCCATTCAGGGTATGCATCAGATTTTATATCTTCCTTAGGGGCAAGTGCAAAGCTTCAAAATACTTCAGCTGTAGCCAGGCTATTAAAAGCCAGTGGGCTCATAGGAGCAGGAATGTCTTTGCCTAAAACTTGATGTCTAATGATGATGTACATTTTGTTTCATTCTGCCAACCATCTGTTGGTTCCTGTCCATGACACACAGCTTCGTCAGTTTTCTTGGTGTATGGTACACTCAGGCTCTGCTCTGTGGTCCAACCCAAACTGCAAGAACCATTTTAATAAAGAAGTGTTTATAAATAGTATTAAAGAAAATATATTAATACCCAATTGGTCATTTTCTGGATAACTATGGGCTGTGAGGAAGGGAAATTCATGCTACAGAAAATGGCATTTGCAGAGGAAGACTTAAGTCTAAGAAGTCTTTTCTTTTTAAGTTCCAAAACTCAACAAGGGTTAATCTAATCAACTGCAGCATAACGAGGACTGGAAATGGCAATGTCTCGTTTTAGTGCCCGCAAAAATCTATTTTATAATCTGGACTGAATTCATCATAATTTCCCACACATTGTTCCTTACTTTGAGAACTGTATAAAATCATATTAAAAACAGAAGCCACTAAATTACACAACCTTTTGCTTCCCATAAGCTCAGTTAATACTACAGCCAGCAAGGTAGAATATTCACATTATGACTGTGAAATAATTTGAGTTTGAATATCCCATTCTTTATTTAAAAAATAACACAATTTTTGCAAATGGTAGTACACAGAATTTTACAATTATTCATTCTTGTTTTTTAAAGTCAGTTTGCATGAATAATTTTCTCATCTTTATGCAGAATTTTTCCACATTTTTGTTGACTAAAATATTACTAATCTAATTTCCTATTAAAAAATTCATTTCCAGCATTGCAGAGCTGAAAGGTGCTACCAAGCATTTAGTCTTCAATTTACATACAACAAACCCTGTAATCTGATGGGGGATTTCACACAAGGATGGCTGCATGCAATTACATGGGCAAAGAAAAAAATTCGTCCAAGGCTCTGTTGTACAATAATTTCATCTGTGGTCTCCCATTGAGAGTTCTCCTATTGCTAAATTGCTTATTGATGTGGACTTAGAAGTAGAAAAATCTTCGCAATGTTGTCATACTAGGTTTTCAATGCTGTTTGCATTTTTTTTTCTTTTTAATTATAATTTGGGTTTGTTAGAAAGTGACGAAGTAAACAGATTGGAATAATTCATTTGAGTTAATACTCATTGACAAGAAAACATTAAACATTCTCCAGATGAAGCATCAGTCATGAAAGACAGAAGGATAATCCTAACATTACAACTGAAGTAAATTAGTTTTCTGACATACATTCCAGCATTGCATGAAGCTGTACCAATTCTTAATACTCGCATAATACACTTTTAAATGATGCCAGAAATCATCATTAAAACAGAAAGAGGGCTTACTGTTTGTGTTTATTAATGTGGGAATGTTGGAAGAGTATTAGATATTAAATTAGATATTAAATGTCACAGTCTAGAGTGATTGGAGCTAAACAACTGTAAAACTGATTGAGGAGATTTGGGCAGGTAAATACAAATGGAAGAAGACGCCTCCACACACTGCCACAGTGGAAACGCATCTTGATGTTATGCTCCTGGCATTGCAGAACAAGTGCAACCTGATGAACCAGACCCCTTGGAAAGGTGGTGAGAGAAGGCTGAAGGCACGGGACTGTGGTAAGCATGAGCCTGAAGCAAATTTGCTGCTTCAGAGTACAGGGTACCATTTGTATTTTAGCTGGCCCACATCTTTCTCACTTTTAAAGACTGGCCCAATTTAGCTATGTTTGTCCATAGGTGGACAACTGAGGTGGTGTTTTTGTTTATTACTGTGAGGTTGGATACAAAATTCTGCCCCATCACACAGTGCCAACAAAATCATTGTAGTTGCTCCTCAGAAGCTTTGTCTCAAAGCTGGTAAATCACTGTCTGAGGATGCCAGAACACCTTTCCTCCACACAGACGGTGGGAGGAAAGCAGAGCAGGGAACTGGCCCTTAACAAACAACACCTGTGGGTGCCGGGAATACTGCGGGGGTCCTGTGGTTGGCTACAAATGATCCAAGCTGATTTTTCTCTCCCTGAGGTGAGGGAGGCAGAGAGAAGAAGAGGAAGCAGAGTTTGTTTCTGAAAGCTTGCCATTTTTTTGTTTATTTAGTTTTTCTAATAAAGCTACATTAATCTACTTGAATGTATTATCCTGCTCTCCTGACACCTTTTCTTGCTGGAATGGTAGGCCACTATTGCCACAGCAGAACATGTTGCAATAATGTTAATTTAACCTTACTGTTAAATTTCTTCTGAATTAGCTAGTATGCTGTGGATTCTTCCTCCACTGCAGAAGAATTGGGATGCAGAATTCAGCCTGGGAAGGAGAGTCTGGAAAACTGCTTTGGTGCTCTGCAGATCATAAAAAAAAAAATAAGAAAAGAAAAGAAAAGAAAAGAAAAGAAAAGAAAAGAAAAGAAAAGAAAAGAAAAGAAAAGAAAAGAAAAGAAAAGAAAAGAAAGGAAAAAAGGTACATTACAGAGCAGCTGATCGATCTCCTGATTATACCATGTGCATTCTTCCAGTCCACACTAGACCATAAATGAAATGCGGTTAATGGTTTATCTCCCTATAAATACCATGTATATTTATTAAATGGTGAGTGATTTGCCTTATTATGACATTTGATCGAAGGTATTCGGATCCAGCTGGTAAAGTTTCAGCAAGGAGCTGGGAGAGCAGCAACAGTTCCTCTATTGTCTTCAGTTGGCGTTGTGAGGCAGCAGTGGGAGCAATACAGCCAGCAGTGCGGTAATCTAATACAGAATACATGCTGCTCCTTTTGTTAAACATCTTCTCCTAAAAATGCTGGCAAGTACACATTGTTTCCTTATCATTTTTTTTTCCTCTTGAGAGATTTCATTTCCATTTACCCCACGGGCCCAAATCCTTCCTGAACACATGAGTTAGACAGCAAGGAGTATTACTAGAAATAGCACAGACAATGACCAAAAGCCGTCTTGCATGCCTTTTCTTTCTAGCCAGCCACCCACCTTTCATTATCAAGGGGATGAATACCATATCTGACTGCATAATCAAAATCCAGTGACCTGTCAGAGCAGGCAGTAAAATAAAGCTCTCTTGCTGTTTCCCTGTGAGTAGGCTTCAGTTCTGGAACCCTTTTAACCCAATTTTTCTGACATATTGTAACTTGTAGGCATTTAAGGATGCAACCACTGAGCTAATATGTTTTAGACTGTGTCTTTATAATATATACGGTATATTTAGCATCCTGATTTCTGGTAAAATTGGAGCACCCTGATGCCAAAATAATAGCCTTTAATTAAAAGAGCTACAGCAAAGAGAAGTAAAAGCACATTGAACAATAGAAATCCCTGACCAGCTTTTCCAGCAATTTTTCTGCCTGTGATATTTGCCAGTGCATTCTTGATGAATGTCTAAGGTAAAAATGAATGCTCATGTGGATCTTGAATGCCATTCAACATATGGGAAGGATTGCTTACTTCTCTTTAAATACAGTTCCATGTAGCCACCAATGAAAAAAGCCTTTTTTTTTTTTTTTTTAACTACTTCATTACATTGTACTTAGTGGATTAATGCTGGGCAAAAGTTCAGAGGAGGCCATACAAGATGCCAAAGGGACATTTTCTCCTGTTGCAAAGTCTAAAGCTAAACTCTGCACCTCATAGCCAGCTCTGGATTTTGTAGGGAATGGGGGAGAGGCTCAATTTTAAAATGTTTTTCTGTACAGTATGTTTGACTTGTTTCGTCTTAGCTGATACAAAGAAGCAGCAAAGCTCAACACAGGCATAATACTCTGTTTGGTGGAATGGTGAGGGAAAATGAAAGGCCTGATTTGACGCATCCAGTATAACCACGCTACCGAAAGGGGTCCCAGAGCAAGTGTATGTGTAAGCCCCACACCTCTCTGAGGTCTCTGTCTCTGGAGGTAGAAAGTAGGCCTATTTCCACAAGGATTCCTCTCAAGGTCTTCTCAGAAAGTCACAGTATAGAAGACCTCCACAGCTATTCCAGACTTACACTTTTCATACTATGTAGTGGGCTGCCCTGTTTTACCAATATCTTGTCTGCATTTTTAGAGGGAACAACTCAGGAAAAACTTCTGGGACTCCCTTTTTTTTTTTTTTCCTCCTTTTCTTTCCTTTCGCGAAGATGTTAGGTTAGGTACCCAACCATTTTGCCCAAAGAGGATGAAAAATGGTTCCTTCTGTAACAGATTCTGTGGCTCTGAAAATGAGAAATACCGTTTGTCCTGTTTATTGGGAAAATGTGCAAATTTCAGAAGCCAGCCTATGAGCATGGTACTAAACTCAGCAGCAAGCAGCAGACTGCCTGATTGTATTGTGTTAACACTAGACCTAGATCTGTCTAAAAGGACTTGACAAACTATGTCTTGGCATCATGCACTGGTGCCTTTAGTTATCACTTTTTTTTATCTCTGAACTGAATGAAAATTTAAATTTTTAATACTGATAGCCTTCTAATTGGCTGATTCTTTGAGCATTTTCAGATTAGGCCGTACTCCTGTGCAAGTGGACTTTTATAGACAAGATCTTCCCAGTCAGAGATGCATGTCTCTACTTAGTGTGCAGAAGTAATATTTCTGAGACATCTATTTTGTGTGACAGAGAATAAGTATCATAACCTAGTGGAGAATATTAATTTTTAATATTTTATTTCAAATTTTAAGGTGTGCATTTGCTGGATAATGAAAAATACTTGGAAGCAAGCATTTGGGGGGAAATGTATATGAATCAGAAGGATGCTTATTTTGTATTTTCACTTCCTATGATCTTCAGAAAATGCTGACTGCAGTCAGCAATGTTGGCAACAGTCCTTTTTCATAGAACCCTTGAAGTATTGCAATACCTCATTGCCCACAACAGCCAGCCAGGCTTTTAATAAATTAGCTCTGAATATATAGATTCTGGAGAGATTCTGAGGTCAGAAGAAACCATTATAATCTTCTGGTGTATTACCTAACTTCCCTTTAACACCAACTGCAGAATTTCGCTCAATAATTCCTACATCAAACCCAGTATCTTGTGGCTGAAATAAAGAAAATCTTTCAGAAAGATATCCAGTTTGTATTTAAGATAATAAGGGATGGGAATTTACCACATCCTTTGGCAATTTCCTTCAGTTTTTAATTGCTTTCAATGATAAAAATTTGTTATCTTCAGCCTGAAGTTTTCTAACTCATCTTTGATGATCTTGTTATGCCTTTTTGTGTCCTCAGTTATAAAGAGATGTTACATAGGTGTGATTTCACACACTGAGCATAACGTGCCTCAGTAAGAGCTGGGTGCCAAATGAGAAATCTTAGTCTTGATCCTCAGAAATTCTGAGCAAGAAAAACAGAAGCACCCGGACCATGCAAAAGTGGGGAGGAAAAGAGAGATGGTGAAGCCCAAAGTTGCATTAGGTACTGCATTTCCATTTGCAAACTGGGCAGAATCAAAAATAGAGACCAATTTTGAAAACATGACCTGTAAATACCACAGCTTCAAGTCAGAATTCCATTTTCAAGACAGTGCCTGCTGTCAGGTTAACATTCTCTTGTTGCTTCAGTATCTCCTCTTCAATGTTTTTTGATGTTTCTGCAACTAAAACCATGCTTGTTTTACAAAGAGTTGTTCTGCAGACTGTTAGCCAGTACTGTGACCTAGAGATAACTCTTAATGCTACATCTATGTGGTATAAAATCACGATGCTTTGTCACCTTGAACCTACAATACTCTCATAAAGGGCTTTAATCTTATTCTCCCTGTTGAACAGAAGGCATTCTCATATCCTTTTCATATTCTTCAATCAAATCGTAGGATCTGACTGAAGCTGTTTTCAAGGAAAGGAATGTATTTGAAAACCAAAAATTTAAATTTGATTTGAAAAGCTAAGATAAATATTTTGTATTCTAACAGATTTTTATTTTTGCAGTGAGATGAGGACAAAAAAGAGAACAGGAAATTCAGCTTCTAGATAAACTAAAACCAGTACTCTAAATCTATTTTTCCTTTTTTCTTTCTCTTTTTTTTTTTTTTGCTAATATTTTTTTTTCTCCATTTCTTTCTCTAAACACAGAGGGATATTTGCCATTGCAGTGATAAAGCTGTGAGCAGCTTGGTGTTCAGTCGTGCCAATGAGAGAATATGATACTGTACGTGAACATGTCAAGGTAATATGTCAATTTAAAAAAAAAAAAAAGAGACACAGAGTGACTTCTTAAATCTTTCACAAAGATCTTATCTATTCATAACCCAAATCAAAGCAACTCTGATTGCTCTATCAAGTGTAATATATAATTAAGGCAATTCAGTCCTAAGGTTTGGGGTTATCGCAGTTCTTTTGATTTGAGTTTCTGATTGTCTTAGTGAAAGAGCTGCTTGGGAATTTTTTGACAAAGAAGTTTTTATCTTAAAGAAAAAAACAGTCTGTCAAAAGCAAAACTTACCAGTGAGGAAAAAGCATGCAGAATAATCAATAGCCCAGGATTTACAGCACGCACAAGCATGCAGTGGTGCAAGTCCCTCCTCTCAGCCAGGTAAATGCCCAAACCACTGAACTGCTGGCTAGTTGAGACTGCATCTCAGATGCTCTCTCCTGTTGTCTTCATTTAAATTGTATTGAAATTAATGTCCTAACTACTGGGCTGTATGTTCAGTCCCTCTATCTCCCTGGCAGGTTTTGATTTGGCCTCTATCTGGTAGTGAGAATGGTTTGAAATGCTAAAAAAAGCGCTCTCCTACACTGCACATCTAAGCTCTGAGATCTTTGTCGATTGGCCTGCCCTGAAGTTTGACCTCTGCAGTCTTTTTGAACGTTCATTACACCAAAGACCTGGAGCGTACATGAATTTCAGCATTTGTGTAACACCCGTGAGGTTGAAGGAGCCGTGCATATGCTTGCACTTCTCTGTACTCATAACCACCTTCATAAACCTGGATGTGAGCAGCAGGCAGATTTTGATATTGTTTATTGGGGAGGTTGCAGACTTTTTGAGGAAGTGACTGTGCTTGTCTACATATATGCAGACTGCACTTAATGCTGCATGTTAGCAGCATACAGTTAGGCTGAAAGGTGTTAGTGGCTGCCAACAGGGATGTCCTGGCTCCAAAGAAAATAACAATCCTTGTTAAAAATAATGGGTGTGCCAAGTAATCGGCCAGGCTCAACGAACAAAGCAATCAAGTGCCTTTATGAGGTAAAAGCAGCTGGTGGCTGAGGAAATACCAGCAGCACTCGGATGTAGCTTTACAACACAGGAGCTTCAGCAGCAAGGAGCCGAAGGAGTTCCTTCCTGCCGTCCCTCCCTGCCTTCCTCCGGCCTCTTGCCCACAGACTGCACCCCTCAGCAGAGGCTGCTTATGGGGCACTGCCGTGAGCTCAGCTGGATGTATATGGGGGAAGATAGGGGGCTAGGGATGGCTGGGGTATGGTTTGGGCTCCCAAAGCTATGGCTGCTACCCAAAACCCATCAACTGAAACAGCATTGAAATAGCAAACTTATTTTGTTCCACTGATTTGTGGATGAAACTAAGTTGTGAATAAAGACAAATAAAATAGTGCAGTTTCTGTAGTTCCTTTAGAATGAGAATTTAGTGCCTCATAACACACTCTACTGAACGTAAGACTGAGAGATAAGATTTCATAAATTCCTGCCCCAGCCATGTTGCTTGCTAACATGCATGTCTTCAACATCTGCACTCTACTCAGGGTGGGTTTTATTTTATCTAACTTTGGCTGTCTAAGTATAAACTTATTCTTCAGTCAGCTGAGAAGGAACCACCTACATGAAGTAATCCTGCCTGTCCTAAAAAAGGGCTCAAAACCAGCTGCTGAGCCTGGCCCATTGCTTTAAAAGAAGCCCAAATGATTGGCAGCTGATTTTTAGAAGGCTGAAGTAGGTGTGATGAATTCCACCCTGAAAATCAAAATCTTGTCCCATCGAAATTTAAAACAAGACTCCTGTTTATTTTAGTAGGATGAGGATGTGTCCTTTGCATCTCTCTTTGAGAGACTTCATTTCTCATCTTTTAAAAGGAAAGCACTGCAAAGACCACAAAAGCCCAGATCCAACTGTATACCTCCCTCTATGTCCCATGACATGTTACACAGGACAGTGCCACACTGGAAAGTGCTAAATGGGAGGAAAAAACCCAATTTTTTTAATTTTTTTTTTTTGGTAAATCCGTTCATGATCCTTGTCTACCTCACAAAGCTGGTGCTTTGGAAATGTAATTAATATTTGTAAAGTGCTTCCTAGGTGGAAGACATGAAAGCATGTCTGTTTATTAATAACAAACACTTAAAAAGTGAGCACTAAACACTTAGTCCCAATCATATATCCTAGTGCTGCATTATGGACGAGATGAGAAATCCAGCATAAGTAATGACAAACCTCAATCACAAAAGTTACACAATTCCAGCAGGGAGCTGTCTGTAAAACAAACAAACAAACAAACAAACAAACAAAACATTAAATAAGGGCTTTTGTTCCAAAAAGTTATATTAAAATGCCCACCATCTGCTCTAAGCTCACAATAGCCAGGAAATTTAGTCTGAAAATCTCTCCTTAACGCATCCCATTGTGCCCTGTGGATGGAAAACCTATTTGCATCTAATAAAACAATGCATGCCAATGGAAATGTCATCTCTATTGGCAAGTTGCGTAATTCTTTGTAGCTGTATATTAGATCCAGATGCTTTGGCAAAAGATATCTTCCTTCAGGAGGACTGCTTGAGGGACGCTGTATTGATTGCCTTTGCAATTATATAGATTGGACCACGGCAATCACTAAAGACAGGGAAACATTTTGATTCTGCATCATACAAACTCAGTCTTGCCTTTAAAAACAAACCAAAAAAATACGTCTATTTTTATTATCTGTATATTTTTAGCAGTGCATCATAAAAAAGAGATTAAAGAGGTTATTAAGGAAGCTAGCCAGTATGTCCTGCAGACATTTCCAGTCTTCACATAAGGCATTCAACAATTAAAATAATATAAGGATGGTATAGCCCCAAATTCCAATAAATAACCGTAGATCAAGACACTGATTGTCATGAGACACTTCCCTCAGCGCAGAACTTCCTAATGAATTTGTGGCTATCTAGGGTACTCAGCAGCCCAGTTGCCACTCTAGAGCAGAGCAAGAAATTTGCAAAGGCACTGATGGCTGTTGCTCCATTGCATACACAGTTATCTTTGTACTCAGAGCCTGTGACTATGCTTAAGTCAGACTAATTTATCTTAATTCAATTTAGTTAGATAGGGGCAGCTTGTAGCTGGACTTATATTTAACATTAAGTAAATCAATTTAGCCTGTGTGGCTTTACAGGCACATCTTAAGCTGACATAAGTAATTTTCCACCAAAAGAAGGCCCATACTGTGGCTTCTTCTGGCGCACCCAAATCAAACTGTGTTACAGTGTAAAGTCACGTTTGGAGATATTTGTAATCATCCCTTACATTTTAGGTGGTGTTTATGATATTTAACAGTCTTTTAACCTAGAACAGGGTTTACCTTAAAGGAGATGTTTGGGGAGCTGGTAGTTAACCATATCTCAAAAGAAATGCTGAAGAAAACCAGCCAATCAGCTATGGATGTTTCCTATCTGTTACTTCCTCATACTGGGCTACTCCATTGATGGTTTTATTCATTAACTTGAATACATTCATTGATGGCACTGAATTGAATGCACATGATTTCTTTAATTTTGCCCAATGCTTTTTTTTTTTTTTTCAGTAGAATATTTAGCATAATATGCTGAAAAATAATCAGCATGACACTTTTGAATTACTCACCTTGAATGAGTATGCAGCTGGCACAAGGCAGTTTGGTGACTGTATTTGCTCTAACTTGTAGGTTTGGCAACAAAAATCCTGGCTGAGGATAATATTCCCAGCCTCAAGAGATCATAGCCTTTGGAAAAGGTAGGAGGAAAAAACAGAGGGGCTATTATCTTCTTTACTTAGAGGAAGACTGACTGAGAAAATGTGAGTATCACACCTTTAAGTTTTGCCCATGCAGCATGAAAGATGAGGTCTTTCCCTTAGCTAAATTACACCTTCGAACAGAAGCAACAATGTTAAAGAAAATTTTTCTGTGGGCAGCTTTCATATTTTCAGAAAGCTTGAGTTCTGCTATGACTTTCAGAAAGTGACAGGCTGTTCTAAGGAAAATATTGAATTCTACAAATAATCACAGAGTATGCTGCATACTGTTTATTAGCTTGATTTTTCTTCCTTAATTGATGTTTGCTGTGAAAATACAGTTCAGCCAAGCAGAAGGGGAAAAAAGTGTGTTGTGCCACATTAATTTTATTTGTACAAGCACATAAATGTTCATGTGATGGTTCCATAGGTTAATTTCATACCCCTGAGAGAGGCTCAGTCTGTTTTTTTTTTCCCCTCGTTAAAACTTCCCATTCATAAATAAAACTGACTTTTTGTGCTTTGCTAGACAGTCTAGTTTCAATGGAAGACAGCTACAGTGGCTTGTCCTGTCCACTCTACCTTCATTTTCCTTTGGCCACCTTTTAGGCAAGGTGAAATATTGTGTCCATGTGGCTTGAACCCCTGTTTGCTAAAATGCAACAAGGAAAAGTATTCTACTTACAGAGATGATTGTGGTGCTGTGTTCCACAAAAAAAAAAAAAAAAAAAAAAAANAAAAAAAAAAAAAAAAGCCACTAACAGCAACACAGAATCACAAAGGGAAGACCCAACATCATTTGACGTAAATGAAAATCTTTTAGTTCAATTAAATAGGCTTTAATCGGACCAGTATTGCCTTATTTCCTAGTTTTGTTTTGAAGTATCCTTTACACTTCAGAGATGAGAACTAAACCTTCCTCCCCCTCCCCCTTCGTGTTTATGATCCAGGCTTTTGTAATAGTAGCATTTTCCTGCAATGCCTACAGAATACCAATGAAATGTTTTTTTCCCATAGTGACACATACAATCATCCTCAAGTGGGAGGAACGGTATTTACAATACCCTACTAGACTCTAGCTTTAGCTCACTAAATTCCTTCAGCTGTGCCTTATGGGTTGCTACAAAATGCTGTGAAAACACAAGGAGCACCTACACTCACTAGAAATACAGACTGCATGGCTTAAAATGCATAGTCTTTCAATGACTGACTCATGCATTTTCACTCAGAGAATATGGGCTTTATTGCATCTGCACTGTTGTGCTACCATGCACCAAATTGTAGTTGACAAAGTGATACAATAGATGAGTTTAGATGAAGCTGTGGACTGGTGGAGAAGCCAAGAAAAACTCACGGCTTGAATGTTTTGTACTCCTAGACCGTTTTCCAACTTCATTTACTTTTTAAATGCACAGCGTGGCAAAGCTATCCAGCAGACAGCCCAGTTGTATATTGGACTCTGTATCGCATCTTTGAATTTAAGCATTTCTAATGGTGTTGCTCTCATAGGAGGCAGGGTTTCTGGAAATAATCAGTGAATCCGGAGTCAGAACAAAAGTGCTAATGTGGTACCGAGTTCCTGAGTAAATAAACAATTTCCAAACAAAATCCTTTCAACAGCATTGTATGTGTGTCAACACTGTGTTTCCTCCATGAGTGATCTGGTCAGCGGCACTCCAGCTACACAGAGGAGGTCATACACTTCCAACTGCTCTATGCTGAAGATGGAAGTTTTTTTTACAGAATATACCACTCAGGGATTCCTGTGAGCCACAGGAGCTGCATTTTGTGGCATGATTAGAGACAAAAATCAGAAGGAAAGAAAAGCCTAGTGGGCATATCTGAGGGGGAATAAAAGACATGAAACAAAGGCTGTTTTTGCCAGCCTCTGTGGCCATTAGCTAGTCAGAGATATAAATGCATTTGTTGTTTATCGCCCAACCATATAGATACAGAATTTTAATACATGAAAACAATGCCTCAGATACTTTACATACTACAGATTAATAGGAAAAAACTAACAGGAAAAAAAAAAAAAAAGACACCCTTGCAGGTACTCATTTGCTTATTTCAGATATACAGCACCTCAGTAAAAAACACTGATTTCATGCATTTTGAGAACTGAATCCAGAAACAGGAGATATCTACTTTTTAGCTCAGGTAGAATAGCCATTCTCCTGAGATTTTTTTGATCAAATATGTTGGAAACCTCACGGGACTCCTTGATTTTGTGTGATTGCTACTAATTAAGAGATGTGGAAAGCTTGCAATAATCAGTTATTCTGATAGGATTTTTGCCAACGGAGTTTGAAAGAGCTTGCAAGAATTGTACAATCTGTATGTTGGTCCTGATTCAGCTTGAACCTAAATGCTGGGGTCTGCTTTTTAATGTCCCCTCTACCCATGGCTTACTTAAGCTTATCTCTTGCTGTGGTGCCTTTTGGAGTCCAAGCTGAAATATTTAGCCTTTTTCTAATAAAAATACAGTAAATCTCTTCACTGTCATCATAATGTAAGACTCCTGGGTGAATAAGTTCACAAATTTCAAGCTAATAACTTATTATTTTTTACCGATACAACATGTAGGTGGATAACATTCCATCACCAGTGACTGTAATCACCTTCAGCCCCAATTCAGCATCCCGAGTTCTGGCTTGATTAAGTATTTGCCGCTTCTACTTCATCCTCTCCTGACAGAGATAACTTTGTTTTAATTCATACTGTCACACTCTGGAGTTCAGGAAGGACATGAAAACGTCACGTAATAATCCCTCCTCAATCTTGTGAGTAGTTAGCACTGCTAATATGCAGAACCATTAGTATGTTGGCATGATTCTAACTTAATCACTTGCAGCAGCCCAAGCTTTATTGAGATCCGTTAAAGCTGATCTGGATAAGTGTCGCCCATCTTTACACAATTTACTGTTTTCAGTGCTTAACAAAAGATGCATTTAATCCTGCAACTTTTCCTGTATCTTTGTTATTTTATTATTTAAATGAGTATTATCAGTAATATGAACATTTCATAAGAAAAAATACCCTTTTTTTTTTTTTCATGGAAATAACCTTTTTAAAGCAATCCAACCCAAACCAGGGCCTCTATGTGGATATTTTTGTCTCTGGATGACTGAGATTACAATGGGCTAGCATAGTCAGTCATGAAATAAACAGCAAAGCTGCCTACACTAACAAATTAAACAGGCAATCAAAAGCTAAACAACACATGAAGGAACTGATCAAACATTAGTAATAACTGTTCTCATGTCCCTACCATCCAGCTGTCTTTTGTAGGAGAATATTTGGTACTTCATTCTCCAATTCTCTCTCCAAATGGAAGCATCAAGAAGGATAACCCAAGAGTTCAAACTACAGAGACAGGGAAGAGGCATTGTCTTTTTAACAGTTAAATACCTGACATGTTTAGACTATGAAGGAACCAAATGTAAGGCCTCCAGGCCTTTGTCCTGAGGAAGATGAAATCGAGTTTCTATCTACATCTTCTGTTGGATGATAACATCATTTTACTTCAGCAGGATGGGATTACTGGTCCGCGAAATCCACCCATCCACCCACCTATCTTCTCTGACTTCTTTTATCCTTTGAATCATCGTGGTTTTTTTTTGTTCTATATCTTGAAGTCAGTAGCAATATTCATCACCTGTTCACATTCTTATTACTCGAATGTAGTTGTTTGAAGTGCATGACACCTGCCATCTCTGTACCTTTAGTAATGATGACTAAACAGAGCCAAAAGGCGGCTTTGTAGTTGATGAGTCAATTCATCAATATGAGTAAGTGACACATTTTAGTTCTTGAGTAAGTCTTTGTATACAGTCAGAGTGAGAACTTCAGAGATGAAATTTTCTCGCTGAGGACTGCAATTTGGTTTATGTTTACCCTGTTCCTCCATAATGTGGCTACAAAGATTATATAGTTTCTACGTTTGTTCACAGAGCATCTACTTGTATTTCTGAAACACTCTAATCTGAAATGAGTCCCTCCCGAAAATCTTGATCTTCTCACTTTCCTTCATTATGTTTGTAACCTCCATACTACAGCAACACATTAAAAGCAAATATTTTACTTTCAAGTTCACAACCCAGTAGCAAACTAATGGTTACTAGCTCACAGCTTGCCTGAACTCAAAGTATTTTCAAGAAGTGACAAGCTTTCCTTGTGGGAAAGCAAACCAAGGTTTTAACCATGTTTCTACTGACAACCTTTCAAGGTAACAGAGGTCCTGCACTGAGGGGTTATTTTCAGTTTGTCATTCCTGAGTCTTTTGGCACAGTTATTTGATTTCCCATTTTTGCATGCTTTCATGGTGTTTGCTGCATCTTTTGTACCTATGTGGTGCCCTTATGCGGACCAGCAGTTATTGCCTGCTGATTTGCTCTTCCATCCTTTCCTGTGTTGGTTTTTTT
>VXAL01018192.1:366955-404730 GCA_013399475.1 Chauna torquata | reverse complement strand
TTTTGTTTTGTTTTTCCCCACAGTTGCAGCCACAACTGGGAGATCCTCTTCAAAACTGCTGTCTTCAACCAAATAGCCACAATAGCACAAGTGCTTCGTATTTTACATTTTCTTATGGCATAATTTCCACTTCTCTTGACTGCAAATATTTGGGTTGTATGATGCACTGGAGGCTGTAAAAGCTGCCTCCAATAGAGTTCTTGAACTCCCATAACATTAAATAGGACCTCATAATCAAGATTAATCTTCACACTGCTTCACACGCAATAAATTCTCTATGCTAGGGAAAAAAAATTACTGAATATTTCAAAAGTAAGCTGAAGTCTGAGTGACTATTGTGCCCAAAATGTTGTTCTGTGCAAAGTATGCCTTTAATTTAAAAACCACTCTTCTGGCTCTTGCTTTGAACAGCTCCCAGGTATAGCAGGAGGTAATTCTCTCCCCCTCCAAATCAGGCAGAAGTTAAGCATCATTCTCCATTGTTAAAATTCAAAAATTAGGCATCCTTGTAAAAGCCGGAATTCATTTATTTGGTGTTTCTAACACATCCTTTTCCTTGCCAGAACATGTTTTTTCCATTTCCCTTTCTGGTGTCACAAAGTCATTAGTATTTACTCATGAAAAACTATTTAGCAAAGACTGATTTGTTGGAATTCATGAAGGATCTGATTATGAGGGATCAAATTCAATATCAATAAGATGAAAAGTTCTCCAAGAACTGATTTTAGCTATTTCTACTCTAGCTTTATAAAAGAAAGATGAAAGGCCAGATTCTCAACTGGTATAAATTGGCATAGCTTCATAGAATGAAATGGATATGTATTCCGATGAACACCAGCTGAATATCTGGCTTTGAGATCATCAAAGCTAGTGTGTATTAACCCCATGTGGTTATTGGCCACATATTTTCCACTATGATGTGCTGATGTGAATGTATTAGCATAAACTATTAGGAAATTAGCTACTCATATTATTGGGAGACACAATATAAGCAATCTCCCTGATGGAGGTAAAAAAAGAGTTTCTCCAAGTGGGAAGTACACTTAGCTGGATCAGTATATTTGCCTTAACTGGGGATAATGTGTGTGGATTTTACTCTGTGGATTAGTTTTCAGGACATTACCTGAAAGGAAAGTTGGCTAAAATCAAATATGTACACCTGTTTCACAGCAACATAAATCTACATGTACATTATCATATTCAATACCTGAACAAACGTAGATGAATCCTCAATGGTTAATGCCCTTGGAGGAGTTTGAGTATGAATATGAGCTTCAATTATATTAAAAAAATTGGTGACCTCCATAAGAGAAAATAAATGACAAGTGAAAAGAGAAACGGAAAAATAAAATGGGTGTATTTGCTTTTGCTGGTCTTCTTCCTTTTCTTCATTGCATTTTTATTTCCTGCTCAGATAATCAAAAGAAAACTATATATAGCTTAGAGCAAACTTTATAACAAAGGGAACTTGGTTTGAGGTTGTCTGCATTACCAGCAGCTTTTAACAGTAGTCTTGAATATCATGGGCTGATGTTACTAAAGAATCTGAAATAGAGCAGAGGAAAGACATTTGCATATAATTATCCATGGGGAACTGATTTATTATTTGTTTTATTATATTATTTGTTTTATTCTTCTTCATGTTGTAACTATATTGGTTCCTTGATATTAGCTGAGTAGTGAGCTGTAGGTTCCTACTTTACAGTGAAAACCCAAAATCATTTCAAGAGAATGCTGGGCAAGTTGATAATTAACAACTCCTGAATGTTCCTTCCTGCCACTAATATATTTTAGGATAAGAACAAGCAAGAAAAAAAAATTCTTTAAGCTGCTTGCTAAGTTCTGCTAAGCAGCGTGAAGCATTATCATGTGTCTATGTGCAGTGGTTGGATGGTTCGTTCACTTTTGTTCCTTTCTCTCACCCTGACTAACAAAGTTGGTTGTGTATTTAAACAGTTAAGAGTGATGAAATGTCTGTTGGAAACATTTCTACAAGAACTACGAAGGGCTGCACAGTTGGATTTCTTTTCAGCATTCATTTAGGGGTAAATCCATGCAGCAATACAATATTTCAAGTAGACACTTTCAAACTGTAGGTTCCTAATGCAGTGATGATAAAGGCTATAAAAGATCTAAACACCAAATTTCTGTCTACTGTGAGGTCTTGACAACTCAAAATTCTCTATTTTGATCTAAATTATTTTGGTAATTTTCTGCCAAATCTGAATTCAAGAAAATTGGTTTCAGTATTTTCTTTTTAACATTTCACTTAAACCATTGAATAGGTCTCTCTCTCTCTCTCTCTCTTTTTTCTTTTAAATAGTACATTCCTGTTCATAGTTGTAATGCTTGGATAGAACAGTAGTGCTCAAAACTAATGACATCACCTATTGGCTAGCTAGAATGTCCTGTAATCACAGTCTAATCCATAATGACTATAAGTCTATATTGATTTAATAGTCATGGAGACAGAAGGAGAGTGCAAGCTTCGTGGTCTGGGCAACCACCTGAGAACATAAACCTGGCTTTCTAGTTCTGCTTCTCTTAACCCTGATCTTGTAGTTTCACAATCAGTCAAACCAATCAAAGGTCACATTACTATTGAAAAGGATAGTTCTAGCCATCCACTCTGGTCCTTTCCCTTTGGCAGATCTCCTTTATCTACCTGGCAGCTGATTGTGTTGTGGGACAACTTTTCAGATGGGTAAGGAAGCTGACCTGACTTACCTGCATCACATGATTACAAGAGCCAAGACAGCAAGACTGGATGGCTAGGGGTGGGATCAGACCTTCAGAAGCCTCAGTCACCTTGAACTAAACAAGAAACTGTGTCTTTAAATATATATATATATATTTAGCGTCCTTAGCTCTTCAGGAAATCTGAGCTTGGGTGTCCTGTCTTCTCAACCTGCAGTAAGGAACTGCTCGATTCCATTCTCACTAAACTTAAGATATACATGATACCACTGTTTCTGTGTATTTGGGTTTTGCTCACTGACAGAGACAATATTTTAAAGTAGAATTTACACAGTTGCCAAAAAGCATGAGTCAATTTCCTGGACTCTGCTGATGTGCTCCCCTACCCTTTCTAAAATGGTAGTTTATGATAACAGAACCACTTTTTCACTCTAGGAGAGTTAAACCTATTTTGAAAGTTATAACAGGTCCTGGCAGTTTATAGCAGATTTATTCTGCAGCAAATGCCCCTTTTCATGTAGTTCTAATAATTAATTTGGCAGACTTTGGAAGAATAAAAGACGTGTTAAATTATTGTTTTAGAGACTAAAACATTTAACTTGAAAGTCATATGAAAATTGTCAGGGACTGTGTTTGTAGTGAAGTGAAGGAAGAATTCCTTTAGGAAAAATTGAGATTTTAATTATTGACTTCTAGGAAGACATGATTAACAAGGGTTTCTCATCCTCAGTTATCAAATCCCGAGTGTCTACTCCTGCATCTACTGTTTCTTAAGTCAAATCCCCAAACTTCGTTCCAGTTCTCAGAGTAGCCTCATTAAATCAACTGTAGTTAAAACTTCAGTAGATTGGAACTTGTTAGGGGAATGTAGACGTAACACTTGATTACCTTTCTAAAGCTGATGACAAGAATTGATTTTTAAAGATTGGTCAGCCCTGCCACAGCCAGCAAGCCACCTTCAGCTTACGCCCAATTTTCTCAAGCACAGGGAGTTAACCTGTGCATTTAGCAGACTTCCAGTATATGAGCTCTTCTGCTCATAGGTAACTGCTGAAGTTTTCTCTCAGAATAAGAAAGCTGCTAAAATTCTGCAATCCACTGTTACCATATGTCTTGCATTATCTTTAGAACCAAGGAAAGAGGTTGTATATCATCACAGCAGGAAGCTTCGAAGCATTTAGTGCTATGTAATTAGACCTAGGACTAGTCCTAAATTTTTTTGAAGCCAAAGGCAATTACACCACTGCTGTTTACACCACAATAATTATAGACAAAAGACCTAAACACACTGTCCAAAAACTGGCTGCAATGGACTGGATGTATTTCAGTGTCAAAATTTTACTTTGATAATATCCCTTTTGAAAATTTTTGTCTTCTTTTGGTCAATACATATATGTTTTCTGTCACACAAAGCACACAGTAATTCATCAAGAGTAATAAGCAGAAAATATGTCCTAAAATAATTATTTTACTTAATCACCATGCGCCTTAGATCAATTTTGTAATAGTCTGCCCTGGCTATGTAACAGATGAATAAAAGGAATGCTTAAAGTATTCTCTGCTGCTTTACTACAAGGTAAAACTTTATCCAGCAGAATTTGATGTTGCTATTGTATGTCTTCCATTGGCTGTTCTTCTAGCCACTGTAGATCATTATTTTCAAGTAAGTTACAGGGAGTGTTATCCCTCTATGACTTACTGGCTGCAGGATTAATTAGCACGTTGATTTTAACATTAGGTCACTAACAAGGCTTTACATAGCTTAACTCATCCTTTCAAAATGATTTTTTGATTGTTTATTCTCAGGTTGTTTTCTTTCTTCAGCTTCCAAACATTTTCATTTGTCTCATATGTAGCCTACAAATGTTTTATGTGGATGATATGCATTCACAAAGTATGTGCCCTTGGCAATGAAAGTTCACTGCAAATTTAATCATTTCTGAACCTATCGTTCAATTTCTACTCTGAAGTTACAGTTGCAAGATCTTATTGGTACTTTATTTCATCATAAAAGCTTCAGATAGTTACTTGAATTATATTCTTAATAAAGGATGCATNCCCCCCCCCCCCCTTTTTTCCTCGTAAGCACATTTCAAACTAGAGAATTCTGAAATTTTATTTGTACAGGAATTTTCTTCACCCACTTTTGAAATTCAGCTACACTGTTAAGAAGACTGATGAAAAGCATGATGAAAGAGAATTATAATTAATCAAATTCGACAAAAAATGCCTGGAAATATCCCGTTCTCTGATAAAATCATCATGGCTCTCTAGTGTCTGTGAGCTGCAAACACAACTCCACTTTACAGAAGATCTTGTCTATAAAATATTATGTCCTAAGCTTCATGAAACTCAATTTGTCTCACTCGGAAGAGTAAGAGTAGGGTTACTAGAGTATGCCAGTTTTGAACCTACAGTTCAAGGGAGTCTAGGTATTTCAAACCTAGCTTGGAGCACTAGAATATCTCCTCCAGTTTTTGAAGTGTCAGCTTAATGAATCATTCCCCACAAAAGAGTTGCTTCTGACATTTCAGCCAAAGCCCTGCTGCTTTTGCAGAAGCCTGTATGCTTTTATCTTGCACATTGGTCTGAGCTGCAAAAATGTTCCAGTTTATCACATACTGTTCTGTACTGTCGCTTAGAAATATGCTCGTGCTTGCTGAGTGAATATTGATAAGATACCTTGAGACTGTGATAAAAATGGGGCAAAGAGAAGATATCTTTCAAATTTGATAAATAAAGTCTTTAAAACAGTGATAAAAGACTTCTGAGAGTCCATTATTGAGAATGAATTCTCAGAGGTGTACATGAAGTTGGGGGCTTATTGTTTGGTCATGCTCTTTCAAAGGTTTAGGGCTTTTGCTCTGTGTTTCTAAGAAAAAGCTCTTTGAAGGTCATGTTTGAATTCAAAGCTGTACTTATTGTCTGTTTTTCCATGCTATCTACATTACTGTTGCATATCGCATTTGGGAGCCCAATAGCTCCTGAAGGTAATATTTTCTAATTCCACTTATCCTACCCTCCGGTGTAGCATTTGTCAGTGCAGGTTTGTGTCTGCAGGTGTTGATAAGGTAGAAAAAGCTACCTGACTAACCTTATTATACTGTTTATTTTTTCCTAGGTAGTTTGAAACGATTATCGCCGTTGGACTATAGTTGTGTGTTAAAAGATAGCATACACTCTTTCTGCAATACCACCCTCAGCACTTCAAAGCACTGGTAGTTGTCCAGATTACCAGGCAGTGAGAAATCTTAGCGTGATGGACAGTGGGTGGAGGGAGGAGAGTGGGAAGGACAGGGATGGGGAGGAGCCGCTTTTCACTGCTACTGTTATTCTTGTACTGAAGACCGTGGCTCTGTTGGGAGATGCCATCACTAACAGGAGTCAGGCAGGAACAGGCAGCACCTCTAGGTCCCCCAGCACTGCGAAAGCTACATTTGGGCAAAGAGCAGCCCTGGGACCCACCGGGCTGTGCTCCCTGGGGCTGGCGTGCTTCTGCACCAGCTCAGCCTGAAAATGATGTTTTTTCAATCAACGTTTTTCTTTGAGGTGTAAAACAGAAACTAAAAGCACCCCACCGAACCAGTAATGGAAACAACCAGCCCTTTGACTGCTGCGTGCTCTTGACCTGGCACTTCTGTGAGAGGTTCAAAAAATGAACTGTGTGCTTAAATCGTAACAAAACAGGAGATGTGCTCATGAGCCTCTGTTGGCTGTCCAGACATTCAGCTCCATTGTCTCCCCTGCAACTCTCCATGCTTTCCTCAGCAGAGCATCAGCCTGGTTGTAGGCATAAATACAACTTGGCGTGTCCAACCAGACTTGCCTTTCTGCCTTTCAGCACCTCCCGTGTGACAAAACACTCCTCCTTTCTGTTTCTGTAATAGAAACAAGCTCCCTAAAACACATTTAGCTCTGATGGAGATAGTTTACTGCATTCTTTCAAATCTCTTTTTTCCCCAGGCTCAGTAATAACATAGCACTGGGATCAAAACATAGGTAATAAGCGCATTGGAAAAAAAGCATGTTTCTACACCATAGAAGAAAAGTTTCTGTAGTTTCAGCACTTATATATTCTTTTTTTTAAAAAAAAACTTTCTTTATCACTCAACTTCAGGAGCTGAGGCAAGATGTTCTTATCCACTTACTCTGCATAGCATCACAATGACCAATGTAACAGCACATAGGTCTGTAGCTAGCCCAGCCCACATGGGTTCTCAACCTATACCATGGCAATCCAGCATCTCAGTCAGCCATATGATTTTGAACAGGTTTCTTATACCAATGTTTTCTAACAAAGGTATCTAAAAAGTTATGCTTGGATCCAAGCGAAATACATGTCTGTATGGATAAATACATGGATAACATTTTTTGGCAGCCAATTTATGTATGTTGGCCTAATTCTTTCTGCCTTAGTATCTGTAAGAGGATAATAATACATTAATAATAATTCTGGCCTGACCAGGATGCTATGACGATTCATTACATGATGTATGAAAGTAATGGAGAAGTCTTTTTTATGGCTCTCTCAGTCTAGTTTTGGAGCAAGAACTAATCCTTAAAACGTCATTGCAGTTTGGGAATTATTATTCTCATCCACATGCCTAAATTCCAATTAAATTGGGATTTAATGATATGTCAGTGGCTCAGTGCCTAAACAGATGCATCCAGTGCATGTTATCAGACATCTGAGACATTGCTACAGGTGTGGCACCTGTGGAAGACCTGTCATCCCTTTGGAGCAGCATCTGGGGACCAGATTGGGCACCCTTGGGCATCAGAAAAGGTGCTAGACAATTTTGTGAGAGCAGTTCAAATGAAATCTCAAGGAAAAAATCAATCTGCTCTCTAGCACTCTGCCTAAAGCCTGAAATTGCCTGAGGTCACTAAATATCTTCAGTTTGGAGCAAAAAAATTCCTTGGGTACCTTAGCAGAGGCTTCTGTATATGATCAGAAATACTGGCAAGAGATGTGAAGCGCCATGCCTAAGCAACACTGCAATCTGCACAGGGTTTCAATAGCAAGAGAGACCTTAAAAACTACTCACGTTGGATTTGTGTTGCTCTCTTTCAAATAATCAAATCATTTCCCAGAATAGCTTGAAGGGTTGGCTCTCCTAAGCATGAAGAGAGCTTGTTTCCACATTTTCTGTGACCAAAACGATTGTCCTTAGTCTCTTACCAAACTAGGTCATGTTCTGCGGTGCATACCCCAAAGCTGTCCAGTGCCAGAGCACTCATGCAGCAGAGAGAGGGTCTCACGTGGTAATCCACCATTCAGAGATGATCTGACTCCATCCCAGGTGAATGTGCCATGAAGCTGGAGGCAAATCTGTTAAGGGTCTGTTCCCCCATTGAATTTGGCTGTCATGGCACCAGCGATGCAAGATTAATTGGATCAGAGAAAAAGCAAGAATAAGAAGATAAGCAGTGCACCCTGCTGCTGCAGTGCTGTAGGGCTCCTGCACAGTGGCGGGAACCTCAGCTTGGGACCCATTGACCCATCTGCAGTGTCTGCTTCACATATCACTGGACAAAAATGTCTATGTAATGTTGAGAACAGGGAACAGAAATCAGGACTCAGCTTGTTTTTCAGAACCATCTCATTTAGTTATAGCTTCAGGCATCTTGGGTCTGTAGTGGTTTTGGCTTCATGAATTTTACATTAGAGTTTCAGCAAATGGGAGTGATTAGGAGGGACTAGAAGGATCTTTGGCCAGAAGGTAGCATAAAGACAGCTGAGATAATTAAGATCTCAACTATTTATGAAGGCCTTCTGGAAGAAAAAGTGGCATTAGGTTGGCTTTCAAGGGATGGAATATTTTTGATGGGCCAGATATTAAAAATACTTTTGATGGGCCATAGGCTGGACATTCTTGGTCTAGGACATGGTACAAGAAGAAGCTGAAACCTTTCCTTCTTGCAACCTCAAAAAATATCTGCAGTCAAAATAAGCACAATGATTTGAATCTCTTATGGACAGAGGTATGGCTGAGAACACTTGAGATGATAGGTCCTTGGTCATGCACTTGCTGGTGCCCAGCTTTCTTGTTGGCTTTAGACAGACCTCCTGTTTGGCATCTGATCTCCTTGGGTGCTCATAAAGGCAGATGGTTCTTTGAAGGTTCATCTGATTGTTGGAGAGGTCACATGAGAAAATTAGGCTTTTTGTGACTTAGGGAATTTCCCTCATCATCTTCATATTCCTTGTCAAACCAGAACTTTTAACTGCTTTATGCTGGGAGTCAGTGCCTGAAGTGGGAGGTACGAATATAGACCCATGTCTCTCAAGCTTATATCAAAAGTCCATGGCAGGAAGTGAAGCTGAGCTTAGTCCTGGCCTGAGAATCTGGCAACCCACAGCTTGACTATTTAACTTCAGCTATGAATAAAACATTCCTTTTTTTTTTTCTTTCAACTATGGTGCTTTTTTTCATGATGGCAGCTGTAATCGTAATTATGAGTTTTGAAGTGAATTGGGAAGAGGAGAACAAAATGCTATTTCTTTCATTTCCCACAGTATTTACTGTCATACTTTGTTTTTCAGGTAATTTGTTGTGAATATTCATTTCATTTTACTTTTTAAAATTTCCTGCTTGCTAGTATTGTTTAAATTTTATTTGTAAATCTTGTTTCGGTAGCTTACTAAGTTTTTGATTAATGACAAAGATCTGTAGAGTCCTGCTACTTCATTAGAATATCCAGCATTTTCACCCCTTATAATAAGCACAGATATAAATAGAAGTTGTGTTCATTTAAGCAAGACCTGGCAATTTATTTTTTCATAGTAATCATCACAATAATGAACAGTTGATTAAAATATTGATCTTTCAGGGAAAACAACACCTTACAAAGATGTGGAATGAGGCATTTAAAGCTGATGGAGACACCTTTTTACATTAGTATAAGATCTGACCCATGAATGTAATATGCCCCATCTGCTGAAGTAATGGCTGTGTACGTACTACCCTCCTCCCCAACACTTTTTCTTCAGAAATGAGGAAATGATCAATACTTCATGGCTATTATAAAACTAGGGTAATCATTTGCTTCTGCCTGGTATGGTCATTATTCATGCATGCCTCATATTTTAGCAGAAGCTGTATTTCATAAGATTGAAGGTCCATTTATTCTGAACATTCTTGGCAGTATGTAGAAACCTCAAAGTGCATTGTTTTCATTTCTGACAGAACACTATGCAAGACTTTTTTTTTTTAGTGTATCAAACATATGCAGTACCTACTCTACAGCAAACTGTACAAAATTAATAGTGTATAGCTGTTCATTTGCATTCAGAACTGGTGCATGGGCAAAACATATGCACTTAATCTATCAATATGAGCCTTTAAGATTAACCTATCCTGTACCTCATTCCCGGTGCAAAGAGGTTTTCTGCTGTGATAAGGTAGATGAATTATCATGCAGTACTACTGTTGGTCCTAGAAAATGTAATGGTGACTCAAATAATAGCAGCTTCTATGCATATACCTCATGACTTTCCACTATATTTTTACTGCAAATCTGTGTAAATCCATACTTTGTTACCCCTGCATGAATTTAGGCTTATAGAGTAAAGCACTGTTACCATGGCAATAATAGTAATCAAGGAGTGAAGGTTGTGCCTTGGTGCTTTAGGCCATTCAAAATAATAAGAGTATTTCTCCATTCATTCAAACTGTTTGATTTTGAGCCTTTTAAAAAATGCTTTTAGAATCATTTGAGATGATGAAATGGTCTGCTTCTTCAATAAAGAACTCTAGTTGGAGTAAGTCTTTATCACTATTAATTTTTTGTCATGATTACCGTGTTTGGTCAACTGAATGTCTGATGATATGGTTTTCCCTTCCACACCCACAAAATCAGTTGGTAATTTAAAATACTCCTTTACTTTCTGGAGCTTGCTTAGAAAAAGTTTAACTTGCACTAGAGGTTGGAATATAAAAGCAAATTGAAGCATTGATTTCCCCATTTCGTCACCTCTAGAGAACAATTCATAAAGCACGGAAGTTCTAACTAGTGAATCAATAGTTGCTACTTAAATCAGAGACACTGCAGATAGCCTGTTGTTATTAAAAGTGTTCTTCAGAAGAAGATAATAAATGAAAAGAGAGGAACCAATTCAACCTCTGAGTGGATTTCAAGATTGACACATCAAGGGAAGGAACTCTGTACGTGCAACTTGTCCTTTTTCCCACAGACAAATGGGAAAAGCATATTTCCCTAAAGGCTTCCCAACTCTTATAAGCAAGGGTGACCTGAAATACCAAAACTTTTTGTGGAAAAGTCCTGGCTGCGGCATAGCTTGGAGGACTCTGTCAGATCCCTGGCAGATTGTTTGGACCCTCTTTCCGAGCCCAGTCCAGAGGTTTGGATCCTGCCTTGCAGCCTGTTTGTAAGTCCAATATCCTGATGCTCCTGCTGCAGAGCAGAGGCCTCAAAGTCTCAAGACCTAAAAGATCTGTCTGAAGAGAATCTGAGGACAAGGAACCTCAGAGATAAGCAGTTTGAGTGTTTGATGCTCCTGCATGACTTCTGGAACAGTCTGAGGAGACGTGGGAGTCAGGAGCAGCCATTTTAGGAAAGCAAGACAAGGTTTTCATTTCCCTGGAAAGCTTAAATGTTCATATTTCATTCTGGATGAAATGCAGGGGTTGGGGTTTCAGTTAAAAAAAAAAAAAATCATATGGAATGGAATTACAAGCTTTGAGCATTTCAACTATAAAAGATTTCAAAATACTCATGCAAATGGTGCAGGTGACAAATGCATTCCTCCACATGAAGGCAATGAAGGAAAATAAAACTACAGCACAAGATGCAGTCCTGTGTGATCTCTTTCTGAAGTTTACCTTTAGAGTTGTGAATAATGCACACTTCAAATTAAGCTGATTAGGCTGTTTATCAGCTATTGGAAATCCTGTTATTTTTCCATATCTATTATAAACATGTACTCCTTGTATCATCTGAGGACCTGTGCCCCTAGACAAGTAACACCATAGTGGGCAAGATGTGATCTCATTGCCTTTCAGCTCACTGCATTGGACTTGTTTGGGCACGTCAGTTAGGTTGTAAATAGCAGGGGCTGTGGTGGGGAGTTGTGTAGTGGGAGGCCAGGAGGATCGCCCTGGGACAGCTTACTCTGAGGCAGATGGAAACAGTGAAGAAACCACACTTCGCAGCTAAATTCAGCCATTGCGTGCCAAAGTTTATCTCATCAGAGAAGCACACGGTGAATATGCTCAAACGTATCTGAGAAAAAAAAAAGCAACCACACTCTTGGCTAGGGGCACTCAACACCAAAACCAGGCACAGGAACATCTTCAAAGGACTGCAGTCCATGGGTGATCCACAATGAGGTAGGGACACCCCCAAGTTCCCAAGCCACTGTGGAGTGTGTCACCCATGCAGGAGTGCACCAAGGAACAGATCAGCAGAAACTTTGTGGTATAGAGCAACAGGAACAGTTAAGCACTGGCTCGACCTGCTATGTGGCCATCCCCTTTTTGGAGGAATTTGACAGAGCATACACTGAGGTGAATATTACGGAAGCTGAGGTTAGGGAGGGGTTAAGATGGATGTTAATGTAAGCATTTGTGAAACTGTTTGTGTCCTCCTCCCTCTAAATTCTTGAATCAGTGATCAGAAATTATTACTGGTTGACAATAAATTAACTGATGTCAAATTTCCCCACTCTAGACTGCTTTGCCTGCAGCAGTGACCTGTCCGTGAGAAACTGTCTTGCATTCACAGCCGGACACTATGAAACAAGAAAGTGCACTCAGAGAGTTTCCCCCAGGTATCTAATACACTGCAGACCCACACCTTTGCTTATGCTTCAGTGATGCAGTCGTGGGCCGGGATACCCATGACCTGACAGGGAACAGATGGCTTTTCTCTGCAGTAATGCTTTAACTTTAAGAGTTCATCCGTTAGGATAGGATGAACTCTTCTCTTTTCAGTCAGGAAGAGCTGGCAAGAGAGAAGTTTTTTCTGTGTGCATATTATCATTTAAATTCACCATCCAATAAAGTTTGAACAAATAAAGCTGGGCTTGCTTCCTCTTTGTTCTTTAATAAAGGGGAAAAAAAAAAAACCCTCACTTAACCCATGGACAGCAAATTGCAAAACGAGATCCAGTATTTAAAGATATTTCTACAGATATTATGAGATTTAGAGACCTCCAGCTATATCAGTACCCAGATGTCAGTGGTAGGGTCAGTGCTGTGCTGCTTATCCTGCTTAAGAAAACATTCTTTTTAGCTAATAAAGTTTTCTGCAATTCTTTTTCTATTGTCCATCCCTGTGCTCTTCTGTTCCATTTAAGCCATATTAGATTTACTGTAAGATGCCATTGAGATGATATCCAGTGACCTATTTGCATTGGCTATCTCTCACATGCTGATGTAATGGTGCATGACCTATCAGCAAGACATTCAGAAATGCATGATTGATTGGGCTAAGTGTTAATTGTTCTATTAAAGGGGAAAAGAAATACTCCACATTCTCCTTCTCTTAACCTCAAATCTGACCCTGATGCTATCTGTCATAACCCAACACATCCTTCCTACTTCCACACCTCTACAATTAACCCTAAATAATTATAATCTTTGATGGACCCAACACACCAAGTTAAAATCTGATTCTCCAAAGAGAATTGATAAAGTGGGTTGAGGTAATTCTGTTTCAATGTGGCAAATGAAACATACATTATAACTAGAAGATATGAGATGATTCTCTACATTTATAAGGCCCCTTTGTCTGGAGAAGTGGACATAATATGTCACCAGGAATAAGGGCAGTGTGATAATACTTTTGATGTAAAAAAACATATTTTAAAGTATGAGACAGAATAATTGCCTAGCTTACAAGACCTTTGGATGAGTGGATGAGTAGATGAGTCCTTGGAGAAAGGCTTGTCCTGAAAGTGGATTACACTTACAATACACCCAAATTTCTCCTCTGGCGGATAGATAAAATGCCAGATGTGTGATTCTGATTAGTAAAACACTGAAACTGATATCAGAAGAAGCAGAAATGTTATAAAGCACTGTACATTATGAGAGAAAAACAGAAAACTTGCAGAGTAAGAAGTGACAGTCTGCAGTTTCTAATTCACAACTATTTGCTTTTCCTGAGGGTTCAGAAGTTGTTATGCTAAGCCTTGCAAGAGCTGTATAGGACAATAAACATCTACCCAACTACTTAAATACAGAAGTATTACTGGGAATAGCATGGGAGGTCCTGAGCTAGTAGCCATGTAGCCACCTCAGACCATTTCCAAAGTAAGCCAGAGGTTTCCAGAAACCTGATCATAGTCAATCTGAGCCTAGTATTCAAGTGAACCTGGAGATTTGCTCTATTGTATAATACAACTGCTTGCACGGCACTGTTCTCCAGATGAGCTTGGTGACTTTGCTGTCTGACAGTAGTCTATTCACAGGTGCTAAATTTGGTGGAATTACTCCATCTGAAAACAGTGGAAGTCTCCATGGAGGAACAAAGCGTAGACCTTGACAGAAGATACCAAAGGTGAGTAAAAGAGAATCAGTAAGCGGTTGTTGGGAGTGCTGGCATCAAAAATGCACATATAGCTAAAGTTTGCATTGTGTGAATTTCAGCTCCTCTACAGTAATTCACTATGTCCTGAATGTGAGTAATTTAAGGCTTTCGCAGAGTGTCTCCCAGAACTACAATATCACTTGGTAAAGTGCAGATGTAGGCAGTTAGCCACTCTTAACAGGAGAGAATAACTGGTGTATTCATTCAGCTCCTAAATTACCCACTTGAATCTCATGCTATTTAATATATGTCAAAAATTCTCACAGATTCAGCCATACTGTTGACCACATAAAAGAAGTCTGGCATTAATTGTCATCTGTGTGCATCAGCTTTCTTTGAAATAGCTTCAACATATACCAAAATTCCTCTTTGTGAATCTATACAACAGGGTGTAACAGAAATAAAAGTAATTGCTTGAAGAGACCTTTTGTGGAAGAGTAACATGAACTGTATCTTTAAAATTGTATCCAATTTTCTAAACTTTTCATGGGATAAAGATGTGGGAACATGAATAATATTTTACCTTGGCATATGTATGGTAAAGTTGGTTTGTAATAGTGGCAGGTGTGCATCCTTTCTTAAATTAAATAGCTAAGTGCCAGATCTTAAAAGATATCCAGTGTAGACGGATGTCCATCTTTAGGGGGATACTTAAACTCACTAACTTCATTCAGGATGTAAAAGTATGTAAGTACTTAGAGAAGCAGCTCCAGGAATAAAGTCTTAGTCACCGCTGCAACAATGCAACACAGAACAGAAGTTTTCAGGAGAATAAAACTTTAAAAGCACTGAAAGGACTCAGGAATATGAATTCCACAGTCTCTCAGTGTCACAGGTTCTTAAAGGCTTGATGACCCAATTTGCAAAAGTATTTAGAAATCTAAAATTTAGATAAGCACCTCCTGGCATTTCAAAAAGCATCCATTTCACTGTCACTAAATCTGCATCTATAAGTGAGGAAAACCCTTGAAAGCAAGTCTGAAGTTGCTTTAGAAAGGATTAGACTCTTGCCAGATAGACACTTGAAAAGTTTACAGAATGATATACCCTAACAGCCAGGAAAGAAAGCCTCCCAGTTCTCCCTGGCTCTTCCCCCAAAATTAAAGGAAAATAAAATATTATCCCTAAGCCCTTTAAAGTCACTAACCAACAGCACACCGTGTTCAGATCAAGTTTAAATGTGACTTTTTCAAGTTGACAGTGTCCATTTAAGGTAAATACTTTCAAATGGAACAACTGCCCACTGACAGAATTTTTAATACTTAACATCCTTGACAATGTCCCTTTGATTAGCCGGTAAAAATGAAGTTGCTTTTGATAGAAAAGCTCATTAACTTATTTGAAGTCTACATATTATTGTGGACAATATGAATATCAACATTTTTTCACTGGAAATGTTTGGTAGTACTTGTAATTTTGCACCAAAATTTGACCATGAGAAACAAAGATCTAAGTTGTCTCCTTTCTTATGCTATTCAAAAAGAGGGGTAGGACCATGCAAGTTTTTTATGCTAGACACAGCAAAAACTGAAAAGAAAGACAAATGTGATGGCCAGGTTGAATTACAGGTGATGACCTCTTGCAAGAAGGGAAGGATTCCATTGGTTTAAGGATAAAAAATTTATTTTACTATGTTAGAATCATGTGTTTCATTAGGTCCTGCAATTCTCGACAAAATTAGCCAAGTGTGAAAGTTACTCCATATAAAACCTCATATGTATGTAGACATAATTCGGTCAAAATAAATGAACGATAATTATACAGGGAGGATATAATAGCACGATTAACTGCTAAGATCTGATCTCCCTAACAAGTGAAGAGGTGGCTGGTGGATATGAAGAGGTGGTATCTGACTATAAAATAAATCCAAGGACAGTGTTCTGCCTTCACTGATTTTTTTTTTTCTCCACAGTTTCATTTAATACCTAAAATCTGATCTTTATGTTAACTTGGCTGCCCAGGGGCTACCTTAGGGAAATTATGACCTTGTCAGGACCAGGAAAGTGAGTGCTGAGTGACTGAGAGAGAACAGGATTTTTTGTCTGACATTTTGGGTTTTGGCCAGCTTCTTCTTTACTGACTTCATTGACAAAATAGCTGTCTCAACTTGAATAAGTGGTAGCAGTTTGCAGGCTGGGACTGCAGATCTGAACTCAAACCCTGTTAACAGAGCATAGCGGGATATTGTAGAAGCATGGCTGGGACTGACACAATAAGGACATTCCTTCTACTCTTAGATCTGTTGCATTGCTCTCCACACTCCATTTTAAAAAAAAATCAAAATCAGAACTTTGAGAAGAGTTTTGGCACCCCTAAGGAGAGGAGATGTCATTTCCCTGAAGTGTGTGAGGGACCTTCCACATCTACTGCTCTTGGAATGTATTCTGGTGGTATGCATTAGGATGAAATCCTCATGCTCATTCCTGTCAACCCAGTATCTCCCAGTTTCCTCTTCCTTTTTAGAAGAGCTGTTTCTATGTTCTGAAGCAATGACCACAGTCTTTCTTGTTCTTAATCCCCCACTTTTCTACTATGTTTATTTTCTACACTATTTATTCCTTTGCTAACTCCCTCCTCTTGGTGATTACCTGCTCCTGTTGTCCTTTCCCTGTCCCATGGTTGTGTGCAGCCAAGGGACTTCACTGAGCACACCAGGAATGCAAGGCTATTCATTATCATCACTGCAAGCTGTGCTGAGAGGCCATGAGGCAACTGAGGGACAGGAGGCATATCTGACCCAGACGGCTGCAGGTGGACTTGTGTCTCTCAATGGGTCAGTTACACCTCTTTAACTTGCACAAGGAACCACCAGAGGAGAAGATAAATGAGGAGGAAAAGAAATATTGAAGATAAAGCTATGGGTTACAGGATTGTTTTTGCTGTTGTTAGTAGCTTGAAATGCTGCAGTGGCTAATAGCAACAACAACAAAAAAGATGGATGGGCTACAATCCCTAATGTGCAGAAGTGAAGCATCCTCATGAAAGTCTGTTGCAGGCTCCTGACCTGATTTCAGAGCCTGTTGGTAGAACAGAGGAGGCGTTGAAATAGGTTATAACTGCTGGTAACAGTATTATAGATAAGAGTGTGACATTGGTCCTTATCTAGCACTGTTCATACAAGATCTGATTTTTTAAGCTATTTATCATGTTTTTTTTCAAATATTTTTCTCCAATTTGGACTTAAAGACTTATTTTTCTCATGATTGGCAATATGTCAAATTTAGAAGTCTTTCAATCTGCTGTTATTGTTTTATTGCTTATCGAATGGCAGCTTAAGCTAGGTTAAAACTGAAAATGCATAATTTAAAATGGAAAAAAAGGATTTTTCCTTAAGAAAGGTTTTAATGGAAGCATTGAGATTGTCAAGTCCGCAGGATCATTTTCCAAAAAGCTATGAATGACGGAAAACAATGAATTATAATAGAGGCCTGACTGAAATGTTAAGTACAATTTTTGCTGCCGTGAACACTATAAAATGAAACTGTGCACTTGACTGCCTAGAATATATAGGTCTTTTCTGAACAACATTTTCAAGGAGAATAAAAGTAACAACAGTCACGTGCGCAAATTCAGTCTCACATTTTATAAAAGTGCCTTATGATTGCAGCTGTTGAAAATGGAGATTTGTCACTGGGCAAAATAAAGCATATTTAGCTTTTGAAGGAGTATGTATAGTTTAATTTGGATTAAAAGAAGTCAAAGTTAGAGTACCAAAAACTTCTTAAGCCAATTGGAATTTCAAACTGAAACAAATCATAAAATATAAAGATGAAAATATGGTCAACATGTAACATTCTAGTGAAGAGAGTTAACCGTGCATTCAGCTGAGCACGTTTATCCTACTCTGCTGAGACAGACTGGTAGGGTAGAAGATTTTCAGCATTTGTTCATTTAAAGATAAGGATAACTCTGTGCACAGAGCACTGCAAGCAGAATGCAAAGAGACTCCCTTCAAAGTCTGCTCAAGTCAGTAAACAGACTTCTTCAGCATTATAAGAATTCTTGCCCATCCTTTTTTAATTCCACAAGCAAACTCTGCCAAGGCAGCTACTTCTAATTTCTGTTAAATGAATGATGTCTTATTCAACTCAGGCTGATAAATAATTCTCTCAGCTATAGGTCTGAACTTACTATCTTGCAGACACTCTGCTGTGTTTGGTATAAGAATCAACATTATGACTCATCTGAATTATGTTGCAGCAAAAACCTCGGCCAGTTGATACAGACTTTTTTTTTCTATCAAAATGAAACACGAAGTAGCTCTTTTGATTTCTCTCTCCTCCTCTGTCATTCATTTTCTCATGTATGATTTTAATACAGAAACCGATTTTCAGAGAATGATGTGTTTTCCAAAGGCTCAAAAAGTGACAGATGACCTTACTGTTTTCATTACTTCCTTTACAGAGTTTTTATCCAAATATTGTTTCAAAACGTGCTCACAAAATAAACATACCAATATCAATACTTACCATTAAGGCAATTTTTTCAAATGGGAGGAAAATGAGGTCTAGGATCTAAGAAAACAAAGTGAAATATATTCTTTTTGTCTATAGCTTTGAAAGCTTTGAAAGTCCTATTATCCTAAGAACTAAATTGGCTTACTGTAATGCATACAGATGGCAATGCCCTGTGCTAGGTACAGCTGCCATTTTTATTTTTTATTTTTTTATTTTTTATTTTTTTGTCCTCAGAGGAGACAGGAAAAACTATAATCTGTCCACCTGCAAAAAAAAACAATGAGTTTTCGTAACGGAAAGGTGAGCTTGAGGGTTTATTCTATGTATGCATACTTTGAGACATCTTTTTGTGCAACTAATAATATTTTCAGCAAAGTTATTCTGGAAATGACATTTCTTGGAAGGAAAACGGAATTAAAATGTGATGCCTGCTGAAATGTTGAAGAAATAGCTGTTGAACCCCGTGGTCAACAAATAATATTTGCAAAGAAACCCAACAAAATTATTTTTTGGAACATACCTATACATATATATGTATATATAAAAAGTGAATCACTATAATCTTCATTAGGTAATCTTTGATAAGCCTTATACATCAAAACAGGAATTTTCATTTCAGTTCATTGACTATTCATGCAAATACATTTCTACCTTTTTTTTTTTTTGTGCATGACAGTCAGTGATTTTGCTTAAATTGCTATTTCCCACTCGCGAGGCAAACTCAGCATAATTTTCAGGCTCAATGTTGACTGCAAATCTGCTTATGAATAAAAAATTCAGGCTTTCTACTCCAATATTCACAACCTTTGTTTCCAGTGAAAATGTGTGGGCTAAAGTAAATACTCACAAGAATGCTTGTAGAAAGCACAAGTTTCACAATACTTGTGAATAGCTGCTGACAAAACTGCACATCCAACTGAAACTCCCATGATGTCTTTTTCAATTTTGGTAGCAGAAATAATTGTCATCCAGTTAGAGGGTTGAATCGGTGAGTGTGACTGAGGTGAATGTACTTGTGCTTAGAAAATGTGGGTTTGTGACTTGAGTAGGTCATAAACTACATTAAGATGGTGGTTGCAAAAAATGTTACAGTAGTCCAAATATAAACTGGTTTTATAATATGTGTATATATTGACTAATTTACTTGAAACTTAAAACCCTTGTACAATAAGAAAATGTCCTTATCCTGGCTCTGTTCATGTAGATTAAACATGGATCATTGTTTCTTCCTTAGAAAACTTTGGAGTTATTATATACATATGATTCACTGGAAGAAAAACAACCTACTGAGAAATAAGAAAGAGTTTGCTAAAAAAAAAATAAATAAATAAAATTACATCTTAAATAAAGACAGACACTGTTTTCTTTAAAGTGTAGTGAATGCTAAAATGAGTTCCGAATCATGAATTGTCTGAGCTGTGGGGTTCACAGTTTGTTTGTCTGGGCAAGGTTTAGTTAAAGCTCAATACTGAGAGAGTGGACTTTGGGGATCAAAACAAAAGACGAACGTTTTGTTGTCACTGGACCTAGAAACAACAGCAGTCCTGAAGGTCATATTTCTTAGGACTGAAAGAGACTTCTTTCAACAATCTGTTGCCAGCCAGATTTTAAAAGAACTTTGTATAATTTGTCCTGCCTTTTAAAGTACGTACTCATACTTCCTGCGCATTGTGAATGAACTAGCCAACCCCAAACAAAGGTTACCCTCTGCTCTTAAATCTTTCAGGTCCCTTGACATCTCTGACTGATGGAAATTGGATGTACAGGCAAGGCAAAGTACTCTGGCTAAATGCTTCTGAACAGGATGATGGTCTGCTGCTACATAAATCCTGTGTGCTGTCAGGTCCCTGGAGCATTCTTTGTTCTGGCCTTGGAGAGATTTTTTATCAGCCCACCAGGCAGTAAGAAGAAAACTGCAGTTGACTCTGTCAGAACATCACACTAAATGAACAGAATGATGATTCTCCTTATGTGTATATTCAAACTCCTTTTTCAGAGCTCCCCCCAGTTCTAGCTCAGTTACCGCATGCTCCAGAACAAAGAGAAGTCACCTTCTAATTATCCAAATGTTCTTTTCCGAGAACAGCAATGAGACTAATTTCCTTGAATGACATATAATTTTCCTCTGCAGAGTATTGCAAACAGGGAGAATGTAGGACAGATGGTGAAGAGGAAAAGGTGATAAAAGGAATAGAAATATTGTGCGATAATTCTTCTAAATCTTTCCTTCCTGATGTAGTGTCTTGTAATCATATACAACTCATGCCACTTAGCACTTGAAACTGCAAGCAGTAGAGATTAAACAATAAGCAGTTATTGAGGAAGTAAAGAATGGGGTTATAAAACTTGCTGATGGGACTGTTATTCAGGGTAGTAGAAATGACAGCCAACATGGATAAAGTGTTGTAGAAGGGCCTTATGATACTGAATGATTAGAGAATAAAATGGCACATACATTCAATATCTTTAATGTAAAGCAATACACACAGGAAAAAAAAATTCTAACTTTACCTATAAAATGATGAGCTCTGAGCCAATGAGGTATTTAGGAATGAAATTGTGGGGTTATAATAGTTCTGTGAGAACATCAGCTCAGTGTTCATTAGTAGTCAAAAAAAAAAAGAGATAAGAATCAAGTGTTAAGAATTTCTGGGAAAAAGATAGGAAACAAACAAGAAAATATTAACTATAGTATAAATTCACGATTTACCTGCACCTTGAATACCATGGGCAATCACAGCTCCCACATTTTTTAAAAAATACAGTAGGCCTTGAAAAGATGCTGCTAAGGTGATAGGGACATCACTTATAAGGTCTGTATGAAAAGCAACTAAGTGTTATCTGAGTCCAGTCCAAATAACTCTTTGGACTGAAATAAAGCCAGCTGAGTAGGGATATGACAAATGTGTATAAAACCATGAGAGGCATGGAGAAGGTGAGAAAGGATTTCTTTCAGCACAAGAACTAAGAGTCCAGCTACACCTACAAGCTAGTAGTTGAAAAGTTCAACCTAAAAGAGGACAAGGTGCTACACACGGCATGTAAGCAAGCTGTGGAATTTCTTGTTGCCGGATATTGCAGATGCTAAAAGTTTATGGAGTTCGGAAGGTAACTACAAAAATATATAGTATGAAGGCTAATAGGTTCAAAGACATCATCTTTACCTAGGGAAGCTGTGTTATAAATTGCTGAAGCTGGGATTGTATCTTGGGAAAGTGTCACTTTGTGCTTGCCTTGTTGTTACGCTGCTAGAGAAAAGATGCTGAGCTAGATGAACCACCAGTTTGGTCCAGCACAGACATTTTTATGTTCTCTTATGATAAAGGAGGGGTTGCTAAAATGGAAAAGAATGAAACCCCAACTCTATTGAAACAAAAAATCTGTGTTGCCTTCAGGAGGAGTGTGAAAGAAGTTTCACTCAAAAGCTGTTTCCAAATAGACCTCATTCAAATACAAATGTATTTGCAACTGAAATGTACATGTGGTAGTCAATACAGATTTATATAGAGATTTCAAATCTCCCAAAGATGGAAGTACAATTGAATTGGTTCATCCATAGAGATGGAGGGAAATTGTGTGAAGTCAGACACAGAGGTACTTTGATTCAGTGGCCTAACCTGTGGACTGCCACTTAAACAATTTTGTTTCTGTTTTCGGCAGAACCAGGACCATGTTGTGAGGCCAAGGCCAGGTCATTTGAATTCTTTACTATTGAAGCTGCGGTATTGATTCAATTTGTCTGTAAAGAAAGGTGTTTGTGGTTGTATGTATGTGTAACTGCAGTTTACCACTTCTATATTGTCCAATAATATGCTTTCTGTTTCAGTTCTTGAAGTTAATTTAGTGCACCTCAGTGAGTCTAAGATATGTTTCTTTTTTTCTGACATTTTAGCAAGTAAAATGTGATTCTGAGAACTCTGAGAAAAATCATGACCTAACCTTTCCCAGCATAACGATAATAATGACACCATTTACAGGAAAAAATTGCTTTAAATTGGATAGAAAACATGTTAAAAGACGCCTTACCAATGCAAGGGAAGAAAACTTAGAATACATTTTCATAGTTAATTTTGGTTAAATAGGCTAATGAATGTTTTCCACATGGCAGCCAATATTGCCATGTGACTGCAATCAGAACAAGGCTGCTGGGAGAAAATGTTGCTTGTTTTTCCCTTTCAGTTTGTTCTTGGATTTTGTACCTGTCTTTATATGGATACTGTGCATGGCATCAATGAGTTTGAAAATGACTTGTTTGACGTCTAAGAAACAGAGCTCCTAACATGGTGGGTGCCATGAGTCCGGCTTCTTTAGATGGTATATTTACATTTACTTCACAGATTTTTGCATGCCATTCTCTGTGTTTGAGCAGACAGTTAGAGCACAACATCGCCCTCATCCATCTAAGCAAATATTGGGTTCTGAACAACAAAGATCTGGGCTGAGATTAAACCTGGTGCTTCATCCAGAGTACCCAGTCCTGCCTCAGCTTCGCTGCTGGGCAGAAGTTAAGTGTTGAGCAGGCTAAGTGGTGCATCAATCTACTGTGACTGCACCAGCACCTGTGCCAACACCTCTGTCTTCAGCACTAATGGGGTGACTCTCACTACTCTGAAACTCTGTTAGGCATGAAATTTATTCTTTGCTTCATTCCTTGTACATGCCTGATTTCAGTCCAAAGGCCTTCCAAAACCTTGAGATTTGCTTAAAATCGTGAAGTTAGACAAATAACTGCTAAACTCTCGCCCCTTGCCTCCTTCTTGGAGACATGCAGAAACACTTCACTTGTGTTTTCATGACTTTTCTCTGTACTTGCCAGTGCTAATAATTTTTTTTTTTTTAAAGAAAAAATGAATCTGGTCTTTATAATCAGTTGACAGCAGGAGCTGGGGTTTCTGTAAAAGCATCAGAGACAGAGAGATTCACGACAAAAATCTGCCTCAAGAGAGCTGCTTTCATCTTTTACTCATTCCATCTTTTTCCTTGCTTACAGGTTGCAGCACTGGGGCTCTGAGTAAGCCTCAAATAATATATTAAAAAAATGACTTTGAATTCAACCCATCATTATAGCAAATAATAATATTGGGGTGGCAGCAGTTTGTCTGTTCTTGCTGCAAAACTTCCAGATTTCAGCTATCCTGCAATATAAGCTACGCATGGTGTGAAGCAGACTTTGGTCTGAAACTACAGGGGCTGTAATTAAACTTAATTGAAACCATGTCTGTGAGACAGAAGGACAAATGTCTTTAGGAGCATCACCACAGTCGCATCTTTTCTGAGTAAAGACAGCACTAGTGAAGGGAAAATAAATATCAGATACTAGGGGTTAGTTAATGCTGTGTAACACCTCTGACTGTACTGCAGGAAGAATTTATGGTAGAACTCCTCTATTTTTTTATTTTTATTTTTTGTAAATACAAAAAAAACTGTAAGGATGAATATTAGTTTGAAATACATGTATTTCCTTGCCGTTGGTTCTTTACAGGTTATTTCACTATATTTTTATTGTTTATGTCTAGCTACAGGGAAAACCTGATTAAGTGGTCTAATTTTTCCTTATCTTCCCTGCTTGACCTTCCTGTTTGAGGGTATTGGATATTTCCAACTGTGTTCTATTATGAAATCCAGATTGTCTTCTGGAAGTACATTGTTTTTGATGAACTACAAGAGAAACACAGGTGGGTTTCTGATAGCAACATGCCTGAGCTCCTGCCAGCTCATTTTATGGGCTGTTAGGGGCTTCAAAGCAATTGTGTCATGTAGAATCTGCCATTTTGAGAAACCCTGGGGCTAAATTTCCTGCAAGTCTGCAGATTCCCTGTCATATATGCCTGAGCCAGGGGAGCCCTGGATCCGTTTTGCAGGTGGGATCTCAAGTTTTTGGGCTCATCTTCCTTTTCATCTGAGATTCTTCAGTCTGCAGTGTCTTCTAACAGGACTAGCACACTGCTTGTGCAGATTTAGTGTGATGAGCAGGGAAAAGCAAAGGCAAATCTCACTTCTTTACTATCCTGCCTCTGCAGCAAAGAGCCTGGAAGCCCTACGGACTACAGCCCTGTTATTCAGCTCCTGGCTTTGTAACACTGTGGCTGGCATCCTTGGATGTCCTCTTCTGAGCCAGCGATCTCAGGGCTTCAGACCCATTACTGTGGCACAGCAAGGAGCAATTTTCCAAACTCAGTTGTAAATCCCGGCACTCTTAACTTCCCTCGGTCAAAGGAGCCATGACAGGTCCCTCACAGCTTGTGCTTGTATCAAACAAAGTATTTTGATTCTTTCAAACACACTCTTACTACATTTTATTTTCAAGTGAAATTTCTACTTTCTACTAACCATTTCATTCTGAAATCAAAAGTAATTTTTCTCAGAATTTCAGCAGTCCTCATAAACTGGAATTTCTTCCTTTAAACCATGTGAGGATTGGCTTTTGACCAGAAGGGACCTGGGTCTCTTCTGGCCCCTTCAAAATTCTGCTGATAGGATCTCCTTCTTGGTTACTTCCAGAGCATCCTTCAGCATACTGATGCTCAAATACACTCATACTCATTTAATGTAGTTCCTTGTCTAAGACACTTCACAAATTACTGTAATATTGCCATTTTCATTCAGAAAATTATATTTATTTGTGCTAACACTGCAGCTTTGGTTTGACTGATGATATCAGCTTCTATCTGATTCATTTGGATTCCTTTCCCTCAAATGCCATCCCAAGTTGTTTGGGATGAAAACCCTCAATGGTTCAGTCATCTTCCCTTGTCATTCATTTCCACCCTGCTGTTGCTCACTTCCATTGCTTATCAACTTTTACTATAATTATCCTATAGTGTATGCTTATAAAATGCACATAGGGTCTTCAGTTGTGTAAATATTTGGCTTATTTAAATGTAAGTCATAACTACTATTTTTTTTCCTTCTTTCTATTTGTTTGTGTCATACTTGTGCCGCTTCTAGGAATAATCAGACTCCAAGTTTTTCAGGACAGGGAACACATTTTCTGGGTTGGTGTAGTGGGTGTCAATATTGACCAAAACCAGGAGACATTGGTATGACATAAATAAGTAATAACATCTCTACAAATCTTTTCATCACCTTAATGGCTTTGCAATCTCTGTGCATTTTTGCTATTGCAGTAAGTAGCTGTAGAAAGCATTGTGATAAAGTCAATAGAAGCATGGTATGGTAATGTAAAATTAATGAGCTAGATGGTAATCTTTTTAGGCAAATCATATTCTGTAATACAGCACACCCTCTCAATTAGTCTGTTCTCAGGAGCCAAGGAATCAGTGTATTTGAAGTGCACAGTAAAATTGACTGCGTTACTCGGGAAGATCAGTGTAGCTGATAGTCAAAGTACAATAACCTCACATGAAAACTAATCTTATACTGAAGAGCATTATAGAGGCAATTCACGGTACTTTCATGTTTGTGTTTTTTAATGTCTCACAGGTATTTGTTATTAAAGGAAAGGAGACATCAGTGATTTTTGTTATGAAAACCAACATAAGAAAGCTGGACTGATGTCTTCTGCAAGCCTGTGCAGTGCCAGAGCACTGATCAAGTCATTGACAAAAGGTATGAGTAGGAAAAGGCATGAAGATCTGTTTCTTCTTCTCCATGGCAATTACCCGTCATACCACTAATGTGAAGATTCAGACTTCCTTACCTAGTGCAACTGATAACTGAATCACTCCATAATAAACAGTATGAAGCCAGATAACAAGTTTTTCTACTTGTTACTTTTCTGGGAGGTGACATGCAGTCATTGCAATTGCTCTTCCACAAGACTTAATCAGTGCAAAAGGGCTGAAGAAAAAGAGTCCTTGGCAGAAGGAAACCAGGGGGCTGTGCAGTGCTGACAAGGAGTAAAATGGTGTTGCCTTATCTGATACTTGCTGAACACCAAGCACAGTTTCTTTCAGTTTTACTTCTGGTGTCATTTTTTTGCCTGTCTATGGTATGCTCTGAACAACATGGCCACACATATATAATCAGTTCAGCTTAATGTATCATTAACACAGAGGAGCTATGGACTGTTTTATAAAACTCAGTGCAGTAGCAGTGATATAAAGAATATATTTGATCCTGTAGTTCACTCAGAGAAACTTCCAATGTCTTTAATGAGCTCCATGAGAATTTGATTAAAGATTGTCAGATTGGGTTCATTATTTGTGATGAAGGGATAGGAAAGAAATTCATTAACGGAACAGTTTCTGGAGGCTAGGACTTAAATCTGGTTTACATCATGAGAGAGATTCATTTGGTCTCAAACTATAGCTCAGTGGACATTAATCTATATTACACCTCTGTAGCCAGTGGAAGTAGCAATTTGTGTTTCGGATTAGAATACTGACAACGCACGCAGTTGTGGGTTAAACAAGAACTGGTACAAAATTTTTCAATTTTCATAAAATTTTGACCAGATGTCAATTTCCTGAAGCATTTAGCTTAAAATAGTAACTCCAATTGGAAAGACGGTGGGTTGCCTTGTGTTCTTTTTATAAACCAACTTTAAATATGTCCTGATTCATTTGAATGTTTGGGGAAAGACACCCAAAGTTACTGAAATGAGAGGTTGATGTTGACTGTACAGGAGGATGAAGCTTACTTTTTTTTTTTTTTTTTTAACCACTGCATGCTAAGATGTCATTCTAACTCTCCCAGAAGAAGCATCTCCGCAAGCCCAAAACAGTAGTCACCATAGAAGAATGTTAAAGGCATTTCAATGCATATTTTTCTTTCCACATCCCCAAAAGTTTAAAAGAAAAAATACATGCTTTTATTGAAAATTGCCATGGAGGATAACAATGTTTTATATTTTCCCTTCTGCTCTTTTATGATTTTGTTGTTGTTATTGTTGTTCTGTTTTCTTTTGCAGACATGATTAACTCAAAACCTTGTGCTTCTACACTGATGAAATACAATTTAGTGCAGAGGCATTAGTTGGAGAATATCCATTATTGGCCGTTGAGAAAAGTGCTTTCATTCATTTCAAATAGCAGGCATCCCTTTGCATCATAAGCAGTTGTAGTCTACAGTGCTAATGGTGTCTACTTTAATAAAGTTCACTATATGAAAAAGCTACTGGCCTGTGGTTTATTTTATTTATTAACAGTTTTGTGTAGTCTATTCTCATTCAGGTCTTAAGCAGTGGACAAAAAAAAAAAAAGAGCTACTGATTATATACAGAAAAGTTTCTGACAACTTCAATTAGAAAAATCCTCCTTTGTTCAAATGGCAAAGCATACTCCTGGAAAATTTCCTGCCTCTTTGAATTTTGTCTGAAAGTTAATTTATCAGTTGGCATACCACTGGGTCCAAACCTGCTTTTACTGAAGTAAGTGGGAACATTGCCATTGGCTTTGACACGAGCAGGTGCATGCCCCTAATGAGGTGTATAATGGAAACAGTGTACACACAAAAAACCTGGATGCAGTCAGCACGAGAAACATAAGAGAAGGATTTCTCAGAATCCCAGAGCATGTGAACAGTGTATCGTGTTGACATTTAAGCATTGACAAGAAAAGAGAAGAGATCAAGTGGAAGAATAGAAAGAGACAAGAAGATATTGTCACACTGGAACAATTCACCTCATGCTTGGAAAAGTTTATAAAAACCTTGAATAGGGAGGGAAAGGGTGTCATGATAAATGAGAGCACCTAAACCACATTAGATCAGCTGATAATGTAGTCATCTTTGCCAAAATCCCTGAAGACCTTGAAGCACTCATGAGAGAATTAATCATGAAGAGTATGACTTGGGCAATTAGGATGGGAAGAGTTGAGTTGTCCCCAGTGAAACTTGACCCCAAGCCTTCACCCTGTATCGCAATCAAGTATGACCCAAACCTTTGCAGAAGTATGAAAAAAAGGCAAAGAAAGTTTTTCCAATATCTCTCATTTTCTTTCACCATGGTAAAGAGAGTAGGCTGTGGATAATCTCAGACTAGTAACAACTAAAATAACACCAGAACAGCAAGACACTATGACTTTATCAGCCAATATTGCATCCATGGTAATTGGCCCTACTTCTCAACAGTGAGGAAAGGGCATTTTAATGAGGCTGAGTACAGTGCTGTGCTAATCCTATGGAACCAATTCTGTGAATGAAGTAAGGCACTTGCTTTGTGCTAGTCTGCCATGGAGAAATGCCAGATCCCATGGTGTTAACTGAGGTGTCTCCAGCACAGCAAAGTCTAGTGCACAGCAGGGCCAATGTGTGCATATCCTGAGCAATATACAGGCCAGGGTGCTGCAGGAGAGGTTGAGCTTGAAGGAGCTCCATGGAATTTTATGCTCAGGAGAAGGTGGGCCAAGGTAGGAAGAAGACAGGGTGTGCCTTCATGCTGCAATCTTATTGCAAAATACATGTTTCACCCTCAGATGAAAGATCTTGTGCAGAAGACCCAGGGAATAAGGGGTGGAATTGCTGATGGGTTCTCCACTGTTTCTCCTGTTGATCAGCACAGAGTTTTTTTGCCATCCATCGTGAAAGGACCTGGCTTGTTTTGCCAGAAGGTGCTAATGATTTGTGTGATGAGTGCAGGGAGTCCTCATGTCCTGAGTCACTGGATGTCTGAGTCAAGGGTGGGTGTTTGTGCTCCCAGAGCCAGTCTGCTCTGTGCAGGAAAAAATGAGGTGTTCTGTGGTCTGGGCTTGGAAGGTTTTTTTTTTCACACATTTGATGGTGTATATATATATATATATATTTATTTTTCCCAAATCTGGCTCTGATTCTGGAAGGAATCCTAGAGGGGCATCTTTGTTGGACATAACTACTGTTTTCCTGTCCTCTTTGAGTGTTTTATCTTGTCCACAAAGTGAAGCACACATAATGAGGAAAGGAACATATTTGTCTTCTTGACTAGCAGAGTTGCATGGGTGAAGGCAGATGTAGACCTTTTGGGATGTTACAGCTATCGTGGCAAGAAATTTTTCCAGTCAGATATTCGAATGAGATCTGAGACACCAATGTAATTTGCCTCTAGTTTTATTTTTAGTGATTTCATTTTTCTGGCTTAAGTATTTCATTCCCTTCTACGGTCAAGGTTTATTACTAGCACTGGTGTGAAGTGCAGCCAGTTCCAGTCTTCTGACTCCTTCCTAAACTTAATTTTTGTCAATGGAATAGTTTCCTGTAAAACATCTAACTGTTGGCTTATAGGCAGATTAAGTCCAAGAGCTTTTTCAAAACCAACCAAGGCCAGCACCAATTAAGTGGCTGGTGCCAAGTCCCTTAGTTGCTGATGGAATAAATGAGAATTTCAGTAGTTTCAGAGCTGGCTGTGTTTTTTAGACAGTGACAAACTTAAGAACATTAAGTCACTGGTTCCCAGCCACTGTATTGGTATTTGTGTTTCTATAGATCCATTCTTTTATATCTTTAATACATTTATTTACACAACTTTTCTGTTGGGTAGGAAATGCTGTTATACTTATTTTGCAAATGGTAAACCACAACTCCAAGAAATTACAGCCATGTATATATTAGAAAGTACCTCATATGCAGGAAGAAAAACAACCTTCCCTAGAGGATACATTAGGCTATACAGGAGTGCTTTTTATGATAAAACTTATACTGGGTCTCTGAAGAGATAGGCTAGACTGAAAAGAAGGGAAGTCCACGCTGTATTTTTGCATCTATACCATGAGATTTTGTTCATAGCAAATCCTTTGAGAAAATCATACTTCTAACTCCTCTGGCCCAAATTGCTTGCCTTGGCCATGTTATCTGGGATGAAGAATGAGGCAGAGTTTCCAGGGCCAGATCCGATGTGAGAATCTCTGGTGCTGAGCGCTTTCTCCAGTAGCCCTACTGAACTAGGACTTCCCTTGTTGCAGGCAAAAACGGCTGCAAAAACAGTTACTACAAGCATTTTCGTGGGAGCAGTGACTTCCACTAAGTAGTATTTGGGTCCAAAATGCTGATAGGAGCACTTCTCTTCTGTTTTCTGGTTCACAAAGACAGCATTTCCAGCTCCTCTGTATATGGGTTTCTATCAGCTGCTATGTACTTCTTCTGCACATATTCTCTGAAAGTAGGAAACACACCACACTGTGATTAAGAATGGGCTGTGGTAAACATCTTAAATCCAGACACACAGAGTTTCTCCATAATGAATAAAAAAAGTCACATGCCCTAACCTATACCTTAGGGAGAGGTTCAGCTCCTGACCCATACCTGAAATTTATCGCTCAAATTTGTGTTTTATCTCAACTTTATATTACTTTCTACTCCAAAGGAAAGGAATAAAAAATGAAGAAATAGGGGAAAACATATGGGTTATATTTTAGCTGTGAGTTTTGTCACAAAGAAAACTTTTGTGGATTATTTTCTTTGTGGAAAATGACATCTACTTTTTCCACTACTGTGGAAAATGACAGCTACATTAGATGAAAGCTAATTTTAAGTATTTATTTTCCTTTAGATTTTTTCTCCCCCTCCAAAATATAACCAAAAAGTAAAGAAGTGAAGTTAGACTTGTGTGTTCCTGAACTTTCTTTAAAAGTCATGATACAGGTGCTAGGACAATGAGTTGTTGGTTGTCAATACAGTAACTATTGATCATAATCTTCCAGAATTCATCCTTCATATGTGTGTAAAGACAGAATATGCTGTGAACTGCAGAACAGAATTAATTACTTTGTCCCTGAGGGAAGAGCAGATAATTACCAAATAACATTTTTATCAAAGCTGTAGCTAAGTCCTGAGTGTTACGTGAGGCAAATACCACACTCCTACAAAATGAATAAACTTGTCAGTACTTTCACACAAATTAAACCTTGTAACTTTTCAGTAAAAATCCTATTAGGAATGTCCTCATTTTTATAATTAATCTGAATTCCTTTAAGGGCAAAAGAAAAAAAGAGATGTTGGAAAGAGTAAGCAAATATTCAGAAATCTTGTGCTCACCTGTGGATATGTTTAACAGATCGGTTTTATGGTGTTAAGTTTTAAGGATTCTTTTATTAGTCACTGATCAACATAGTTTTAAAGACTTTCATGTCGATGTGGTCTGTGTTAGAATGGTTAAAATACACATTTTGGAAGCAGTATTGTAGTGAAAAGATAATCCATGCTTTCCATTAATCCCCTCCTACCTATTGACATAAATTACAGCTTTGAGACAAGGAAATGATTGAAGCCCTCATTATTTTGTGTACCAGGCTATGCTCAAAAAGCAGTGGAGATTTTACAGCTAACAATATATTGCAGGACATCCCAACTATTTTAGTGAAGCTTATGTTACTCTCCAGAATTCAGTAAACAAATACTGCACTGGGAATCATTTGTGCAAAGCAGAACTGGCCATTTTTAGAATGAAGAAATTTCTATTGGAAGAGGATGAATTGTTTATCAGAAATAAACTACTAGCAAATGTAGCATTTTTTGCCCTGTTTGCAAGTTAAGATCTGATTCTGGATTCTATGAATGTATTTGTTATTCAGAAATCTTTTCCAATTAAATGAAATATTCTACTGTTCAAATTGTCTGCTGGCTGCTTGTGGTACAGGACCAGTCACCCCCATACAACATAGCATAATTACTGCATAACTGTAACTCTCTGAACAGATGTGTAAATGCACTTTTCAATCCACCTATCTCAATGCGTCTAAATAATAGAAAGTCAGACACCTTGTCAACAAAAGAAAGCTTCACTCACTCTCTCGCAGTATGAACTTACCTTTAAGTGCTTTAATAAACAGTGAAATTAGAATCATAGAATATCCTGGGTTGGAAGGGACCCGCAAGGATCATCGAGTCCAATTCCTAGCTTCACATAAGGCTACTTCAAAATTAAACCATGTGTCTGAGAGCGTTGTCCAAATGCTTTTTGAACTCCAGCAGGCTTGGTGCTGCGACCATTTCCCTGGGGAGCTTGTTCCAGTGTCCAACCACCCTCTCGGTGAAGAACCTTTTCCTAACACCCAGCCTGACCCTCCCCTGTGACAGCTCTATGCCGTTCCCTCAGGTCCTGTCGCTGTCACCAGAGAGCAGAGATCAGCACTTGCCCCTCCGCTCCCCTCGTGAGGAAGTTGCAGGCCAACAAGAGGCCTCCCCTCAATCTCCTCTAGCCTGAACAATCCAAGTGACCACTGCCACTCCTCATACGTCTTGCCATCTAGACCCTTCACCATCTTTGTTGCCCTCCTTTGGAATCACTGTAAAGGTTTTATGTCTTTCCTATATTGTAGTATCCAAAAAATTGCCAACAATGCAAACATGAAGTGGTATTCACTTGTCATTTGAATGACCACCTCATGGCTAGGTTATAGGGATATTTCTTTTGTCTTGCTTCATGCATCCTTCCTCAGCAACTCCTCTTCCCACTGCCTCAGCTGGTGAGGATTTGTGGTGAACAGGCTGAAAATGTGTCTTGAGAGGAAAATAAGAGGACAACGGAGCAGACCCATTTGCTTCCTGCTGCTGCAAAAGGGTGATGTTATTTCCCTGCCCTCTCACTTGTTCTCTCTGCTTCTGGTTCCTGAGCCTCCTGGTGCTGGGCTGCCTCACCTCTGCCCTGTGCATCCTTTCCTCCTCCCTAGTTTGCACCAACACTGGCCCCCTTTTGGCTCTTCACTGAGATGCTTTAACTCACTAAGCCTGCACAAAACTATTGATGTTCTTTGGCCAACTTCATTTTCTGCTGACTTACTGAGTTCCATCAGTGCTTTCAAGAGTCTGTTGAATGCCAGTGCTAGTGCAAGAGTGAGAGGAGCGTGACCTCTCCTTTTAGGCAGCTCTCTGATATGAAACGTCACTTAACATACTGGTTATGCATGAATAGTGAACTTAAATGTGCATGCAATGACTAGAGAGACTTCCATCACATGTCTAACAAGGAAGATCAATAAATGCCCAAGTAAGTTAAGCACCTTATGAAAAGGAGGGTATATTAGAAATAATATTCACAAGCAGAAGTGGCCATACTCATAAGCAGACCAAAATCAGGAAAGGCTTAATTCCCTGTTTTCAGAGCCTTCCTCTTCCCTGAACCAGAGGACTTCATGCACCCTGCAAGGGCCTTTCAAGCTCTAGGCAGTGGAAACAGTGTCCTTTACAGGTTTAGAAAGGGGCCTGGGGCAGAGTTAAGATGTGAGGGGACCATGCACACCATGTACACTAAGAGTGTGATGCTACTGGATTAACAGCTAAAGGAAACACCTGAAAGGGAGAAGAAGGATCTACAGGCACAATTAAAGGTGCAGGAATCTCGGAATCCTGGGACTGATAGACATTATGGATGTGACAGACTTCTAAGCAGGGGCTATAGATTCTTAAGGTCAGTTACCTGCTGTAGTCGCTGAAATGTTCTGAAATATTCAGCACCGATGCAGTTCCAGTGGGCAGTGGGTTTTATTTATTATACATTACCCAGAGTGAGGAAGTGCAGAAAAGTCTTTGGACTTTCAAAAACCCATTTACTGTGTCATGGGTTTGTACAATGTCTGGGAAAAAACACTGGATCTGGAATCAGGATCTCAGGACTTGGGAGGTTTCCCACTTGAGGATTGCAAAACTGTCAGGAAGAAAACAAAGACTGAGGAAAACACAGCATGGGAGAATGAGTAGATCAAAAGGATATTTCCAAAATATCTTTTCCAGGTCTATGGGGATAAGATCTGCTTTTGCTCCAACATGACCATGAGCTTAGAGGATGTGGATAGTCCAATGCTGAAGCCAAACAGCTACATTCTGCTATAAAAAAGACAGTAGCAGCAGCAGCTGTCTTGGAATGCAGACAGCGTAAGCCCATATCTGATCTCAAAAGTCTGCAGAGAAGGACCACGGGAGTAGTAACAGTGTCTCTACAGTGTATGCAGAGACTCAGATCTGAATGTGTCAGAAAGATGAACTCTCATGTCAGAAGGGAGAAAGAGGATCTAAGACATGAAGGTTGACCCAGTGTTTTTGAGGTCTTAGAGAGGCTTGAGGAAGAGAACATCTTTTTGGTCCCCTGGACTTGACTCCTATGCTAGAATACAATTATATTTCTGTACATATGCAGCCTTGGTTCAGAGGCCTCCAGAGGAACGAGAAAGGTCTAGCAGCTGGTTCAATTGCCTGGATCAGAAGCATGAATGTGCTGTTAAAATAAGAACAGCGGGTTCTGGGATGGTGTTAGGTGAGGGGAGGGAGCCAGCAAAGGTTGCCCTCCTTTTTGTTTTTGTCTTCTGGGTACAAGCCTGAGCAAACAAGAAAAAGTATTGTCAGCCCATCTGAACATGGATGGTTCCTGGGAGAAGAAGGGGTGGAGGCTGCAGGAGCTTGCTGGAGGCAGTTTTCACAGTCAGTTCAATGAAACTGCCTCCAGCACAGCTCTGCAGCGAGATTTTGTTGTGCATCCACTCTAATGTGACAGAATATGAGAAAAGAGCTGTTTATAGAAAAGTATCCTATGGACAGCTTGACAGCTATTTCTTCCGGGAGTTAGTAATTGTTTAACCATAATACATGGTACAGTAACCTAGCCTAACCTAGAAGTATTGAGTTTTGTGACAACAGATAAGTTCCAGATATCCACATCTTAGCCGGATTTGAGAAGGGGAACATATAATCAAATAGACATATCCTATGAAAGCTGCAGCAATGGTCAGATGTTGTAGAGTGCAGTCTTCTCAGGCCACTGTTCACTCCAAGGTTAACCAAGAGTATACGGGACAGTTACTTTTGGCTGGGATTTTTGGCAGTGAGGTACTTGTTTATTCAGTAGTGCAGCTCCATTTAGGGAGACTGAAAGCATCTTTAGGCAACAAAACATACTGTTCAGGAGTTTTATGTATCCCAGATGGAATGGTGGATGTTGAGCAAGCAGATCCTGGTGGCCTCCTGTTCTCTCTCAGGATATTTGTGTACAGCAGATTATAGTCAAATATCATGTGAGAGATCTTTGTAGCCAGGGTCTGCAAGCCAGGAATGTGTGAATGTGAGGGTCTTTAAGGGAATAGGGAAGGAAATAATTCCATGCTGAAGGAGAAAACTTGGAATCAGACAAATCTGCAAAAAGCTTGAAGACAAAAACAAGGGCATTCTTTTCTGCTGTATCTGAATGGTGTAACAGAAAGCATTATGGAGGGAACATGGAAGCTAATGTGTGGCAAGAACATACCATTTCATGAAAACCAGTAGGCCAGAGGGACCAAGCCACTAAACTTCAAAAACAGGGAAGAGGGTGGAGCCTACCCAGGCTTTAGTTAAATATGACGCTGATTTCCTTCCTTGTCTTAGAGCCCTGATCAATACTGCTATTCCACTGATAGGATCATTGGTCTGGCTGATCCACAAAGACTGTGCTGGAATGCTGAGGATGCTTTAGGACTATTACAGCAATGTGTTTTAGGAGTAAACCAACTCAATTTTCCGTGACCATTTCTTGCAGTACCACAGGACTGACAGAGGATCAGGACTCCTGTGCATGACTGACAGAGATTCCTACATCTCTGTGGTTGGTGAAGGATACAACTTCCCTTGGGGCAAACACTTGACAGCAGAATTACATTTTCAGGTTAATTGAGCCCCTCTGTATGGCTTTCAGTTATGTCTTCAGCAGTGGCATCTTACCTTGAGTTTCCATTACAATACAATAACAGTTGATGTGACTTAGAAATGCTTCTTTGCTTAAACTCATAAAGAACGAGATTTTCATGGACTGACTCTGACAGAATGAGACTCCATTTGTAGACTGACCAGAAATTACTGTAAAGCTCAGTGAGAATACACACAATTATTCACACTTTGTTTTTAACTGTCATTTGGAAAACCTCTACCTTATTCTTAACTAATAAATTAATTGAACAAAATTATTATTATTATTATTATTGGCCAGTCTGCAAATGAGAAATACAAATGTTCCCACTATATAAAGCTTTGCCCATACAGAACATAAACTAATGCCATCAGCCTCAGGTGATCGTTTCTACTGTATAAATAATATGATATATTCACTGTGTGTGTTATCTCTAATAAATAATTCAGGTAGCCGAAGCTATAATGAAGAATGTAGTGGAAACTCATCTACCTAACAAGTATTTTGGGGTGTCTATCACAACACCCTGGGCAAAATTTTACCAATCAGGTTTTATTCCTGGGGGTTTTCTTTGATGTCATAGCATCTTCAGTATTTATTTATACGGGGAAGACGGAAATGGAATTTTTTTTTTTTTCAATGTACATTACTCTGCTTCATTTACTTTGACAGTGCAACATTGTCAAGAATGGTACACTTGAAATATTAAACATTTTGGTAGATGCCTAACCATGCAGTCCCTTTCTGTGCTGAACTAATTCACTTTGATGTCCATATGATTTTTGCACACAAAATGATTACGTGATCGGGCCTTAAATTTTTAACAATATGTTATATCAATAACAGAAGAAAAGTACAAAGATAATTAACTTTGAGTTCTCATACATGCCCGCTTTTTTATCTTACCACATATAACATGCAAGAGTCTGTTAAGTCTGTTTTCTTGCAATAGCATCAAGAAGGACTGATACTTGAGCCGTGATGCTGGAAACAAAGTGATTGCAGCACCAAACATGAGCTGTGAGTCAGTTGATCATGTACAACCTATGATAAGAAAGGCATGCTTGTCTTATTAATTATTTATATTTGAAATGTACTTATTCTGTTAGAGGCAAGGTTTGTAGGGAGATATAATTGGGAATCAATTGGGCTAATAAACAATACACCAAAATTAATTTTAATTAGATTAGAATACTATTTGTCACTGTATTAACGAGGAAAATAAATAAACACACACCATCTCAACTGTTCTTTTTCAGAATATTAGGTTGATAATAGATAGTAAGTAGCTATTAGCATCCATGTAGTAAGCTGCTGCTTCTGCACAAACATAAATCTAACATCCCTCAGGTTTCAGGATGGCCCTTTGCAGATGACAGCCTTGGAAAGTTGTAATACAAATCACAATTGTAAGTTATGTTGGGAGTGTCCAGTATTTCCAGAAAAAAATCTGTGCTGAAAAATGAATGAGGACAAAAAAACCGAATGCTGTTTTTCTTTCTTTCTTCCTTCCTTCCTTCCTTCCTTTCTTTCTTTTTCTTTTT
>VXAL01018192.1:344184-366898 GCA_013399475.1 Chauna torquata | reverse complement strand
TTTCTTTCTTTCTTTCTTTCTTTCTTTCTTTTCTTTCTTTCTTTCTTTCTTTTCCCTGCTACCATGGAAAGGTTGCAAAGTCCGCTCCTGCTCATAATGACATTCCAAAACAGTCTAGGAAATGTGTGCTGGCTTCAGCTGTCAATCACTGTTTAGAAATGTCACCAATAATTTGTACTCTGGAAGTACTCAATGTGCGGACCTCTGGCTCTAATTGGATCCACTGATTTCAGCTAAATCTCATCCTGTCAGCAGCTCAGCAGTAGGTAGGATATCGGAGCTTTAATGAATCCAGTAATAACTTTAAATTGCCAACCTGGATTATATTTTTTAGTTTTGGCTGGTGAAAATAGTTGTGCTTTTCTAGGGAAAAAAATAAAAAAAAATCTTGAATTAGTTCCTAAATAACTATGCTAAATTACTGACCAAGCAGATGGGACATATGAATTTTATATGTGCGTGCATCTGTATGGTTCCTTCAGTAGCAAAAAAGAAAATTAGGAGAAAATGATGTCCAGGTATGGTGGATCAGAGGAATATGGTTTCATACCTCGGTCTAGCAAGCACAGAAATAACTAAGGAAGAAAATCTTTCTTCTGATAAGTAAGGATGAGGAAGCCAGAAATCTGTGCAGCAGCCTCCTATATTGTTTCAGTAGCTGTTTCCATGAGGTAAAGGCAGTGCTTCTGTTTCAGATCCCGAGTTTCTTACCCTGGTTGTCTAAGGAAATGAGGCTTATGTGACAGTGCTATTTGTCTGTGTTCGTCTGTCTGCCTGTCTGCTTACGTCTTCCCTCAGTAATTTTAGACTCCGTGACGAAAGCTTACACACATTAAGTTCCTACAAATTTTATGATTATCATTGGCTGTAGAAAGATCCTATTCAGGAGAGAGGGTTCAGTCTCTGTTGTTCCAATTAGCGTTCTCACAGAGATACCACTGCAGCCAGAAGACCATCCTGCTTGCCCAGGCCACTGATCACAGAGGTGGTGACAGCAAACGAGTATAATGCACAGTCCCACCTGCACCACTGCACAATCCATCCCCTGTCTACTGGCAAGGTCTGGCAAAGGCCCCATTGTGATAACAAGAAATATCTCAGGCTGCTGTAGTGGGGGTGACAAACGTGATCCCCACTTTGTGAAGAAGGACGGAGAGACCAAGCAACATCATGGGGGACAGAGAGGATGAGGAAAACTTCAGGAGGCACTAGGGAGCTCAGTGGGTGCTGGGACGTAGAAGGCAGCTGCAGCTAATGCAGAGACTTGATTTGGAAACACTGGGACATACTATAATAGTGGTTTGGGCTGGGACATGTGGGGAAGATTTAGGGACCTGCAGGTGGGTGATTAGGAAGAAATGTAGAGATACCTTTGATGCTGGCGAATGTAGGATACAAATCCAAAGGCAACCAGCCTCCACTAGCTCTGGAACACATGGAACAGTTGGTGGTTTGTTTTTTTTTTTTCCGTTTTTTTTTCTCTTGTTTTTAGATCTGACTCATTTCTTTTTTGATGTTTCTGTGCTGAAATGACACTGCCTTAATATCTTAGGCAGTAGGAGCTATCACTCAGATGCAGCATGAATACTTGCAAGAGCACTTAAATGAATATTCTTGTGAAGCTTTCTCAGCTGAAGTAAAAGGTGTTTTTCACAAATATGATGCATCTTTTTATTATTCAACTTATGTAAGTGTATATTGGGTATCATAAAGTTGAACAAGGTTTACACAACCCATAGCTACAATACCATCATAGCTTCCCTGTCCTAGGAGCTGAACATATATACCCGAAAAATATATGCTCTGTCTGAAGACATAAGTCTCGGCTATTTTTACCCCAGCAGTTATCCAGTCATAATAAAATCAATGAACTAGAACTAACAATAACTTTTAAGGCATTGACTTTGTCCTTTGATAATGATTATTGGCTTATTCTGTATTACATATGGAGTAGTCACTTGCATGATCATTTTGACCTATTGTACTTTTCCAGCCTGTCCTGTTTTTGTTCCGATAAAAACAACAATAATTTTAAAGTAATAGGAAATCCTGACTTGTATTTATAGTTCCACTTTTTCTAGTTTAAAATTTTCTAGTTTAAAATATTTTCCTGACAAGCTATAGCTTTGTTTGATGATTATCTCATTATTAAGATTTGTTTTTCTGATATTCTCATGAGATATTCCTTTCCTTTAGTCTAGCCCCAGCTATACATTCATTTATTACTTCCAGTACTCATTCTCCCCGTTGAATGTCTGCAATATTCAAATGCCAATACACTTCATTCTCCTGTGGTCTCAAACAGTCTGAATTTGGTAGCCTTTTGGACATATTGAAGAAGACTTGTTTGACAATATTTTTGAAGAGAGATAAGCATGTGCTTCCTAGACACTGGAGAAGCAGAAAGAAGGTTTTGGATATGCTTGGTTGACTGAGCTACTCCCAAACTGATTGTTTGAATATGTCTCTCATTCAGTTGTACTGCTAATAGTGTGCTAAGACACTGAGACTCTAGGATAGCATCTTTAATTACTGCTTCATGCCAAATAAATGAATAAAATATTATTGGACAGATATCATATTCCCTATGTCCTAATTTACCCAGATTTTAATGTGACTTCATTCTGACTCTCAATTCCTTCAGCTTGTTTTCTCTCAGTTCCCTTTGATTTGCCCACATCCTGATGATGCTGAAGTATCCAAAAGAGAGGAGAGGAAAGTGATTGCAGAAGCAAGATAAACTTGGAATGTAGGAAGCTGCGGTTGAATTATTTTATGTGTAAGCTGGGTCAGAAACTGCAAGCACAGTACAGAAAGAATATATTCAGATTTTGGCTCGCAAGAAAAGGAAGCAACTCATATGAAAAATGACCACAAAAGGAAATGGGTAGCTGAAGAACAGGAGGACGTAAGCCTGCCACCTGCCTCCTTTGGAACGAAGTAGCTGGTGTATGCATGTTTTGCTTGGATTCATTTCAGTCCAGCTTTCTAAACTTCTGCTTTCCTTAATCTTGGCTCCTTTCATGGTGGGATCTCCCCAAAGATCCGTTATTATTTTTCTTCAGGTAAGTTACTTTACACTGCTGCCTCAGCCAGAGCTGCACTCCTTTGAGCAAATGTTGCATAAATTATGAAGGGGGAAAGGAGAAGGAGGAAAAAAATCCATTAGCAACACTTAGATTGTAAGTGTCTGATAACTGTTTTAATAACCATACATTTGTCTTAGGGATCAAAGTGTCCAAAGGCAAGTATGTGGTTTTCCAGCTTGTTTTCATTGCTTTGTATATCTGTAGGTGGAAAAAACAAAAATAAACATAGATAAAACCAAATGGAATGAGTGACTGGGAAATGAAACTCCTTAGCCCCTTTGAGACATTTTATCCAGCTAGCAAAGTTTTGCTAGAGATATGCAGTAAATGGTAAAGAAGTGGAGTTATTTAATTAGCTAATATTTGTAATGTAAATGTTGATAAATTAGTTAATGGTCTGAATTCCTTCCCTGCTGAGGGTGCTGAAAGGGACCGTGCATGGAGGAAAGGAGAGATTGCAGCAGAAGGTGCCCACAGCTTGCCTTGTGCCTTTGCTGGGGATACAGGGCACAGCTGACGCAGCAGCAGCGCTGGCTGCAGGAAAAGCAAACAAGGAGCAGTCTCATCTGGTGCTCTACTCTGCTGCTGCTGTCAGTTTTCCTACTGACTTACTCTAAAAGGAAATTCAAGGAAAATGGGAAGGGAAAGTGGAGAGAAAGTTTCCTCAAGGTGTGCACGAGGTACAGGCAGGTAGCCTTAACTAACGGCATGTCAGTATTTGGGAAGTACAAAAAACATGTTGAGAGCTGGACGTTGTGAGCATACTACAAAGTTCTTCAACTTAGGGGTGTCTGGACACAAAACACTCCCACAGTCATGGCTGAGCTCTTGGCTGGGGATCTTGCTATCTGGGGAACCGGAGCAGGGAGGTAAGGCTAAAGGCAAGATCCTATTACGGTCATGGCAGAAAACCAAACCAAAAGAGCAGTTAGGACTAAGTGAATGATGACTCCTGTATCTGCAGTCTGAATGGCTGTGTGTATTTAGGGCCCATAAAAATGTCTGAGCTGATTTCTTCTTGCTGTGCTATAGCAAAACTTCCATTTTAGAGCAAAATGTACTTCTGCAGGTGCCTTATCCAAAATGCAAGTGCTAAAACAGAAAAGCTAGGCCAACACTGCAACAGAGGAATGTTTGGGAAATAGAAACTGGAACATTCATTACTAATTTTTCTAGGGTCAGATTTTCAGTATTGAGTTCTCTTCTTGCAGATAAAATTTCATGTCTGTAAATAATTACAAACACATTTTTCATATAAGCAATGATGGTGTTTTCATTCAAGATTTGGAAGCTAAATACAAATATTTACAACTGTAAATCAAAGGTCAAACCTACAGGTACTTTTACGGGACTTTCAGGTCTACTTTGCTTTGGTAAAAAATCAAACCCTGGGACATTTGCTCGTCCCATTGAAGCAGTGACAATAATTCTCAGTATTTCCTGGCAACTACAGCAGGAAAGATCACATAAATTATTTTCTAATTAAAAACAGCGATTATTTGAATACAAAGACCTAAGTTGTGCAAAAATGAGAACATTTTAATGAAAAGATATTTTCTCCAAATACATTTTTTTGCGAGATTTTTTGCTTGTAGGCCTGCCTCAAAAGATTTTTACTAAAATTTAATTCAGTATTCTTTCTTTCAAGCTTACTCCCAGGGACTCAACTGTCCTTGAAAAAGATTAATCCAAGACTCTTTGGTGCCCCTCGTACGTACAGGAGCAACTACTGTCTGTCTCTCCCATATATACTTCTTTTTTAATGACGGATAACTGTCTGCCTCACTTTTACATACACACCATGCCAACACAGCATCATTTTTACCCGATGGTGAACACACAAGCATGGCAGTAACAGATTTTGGAATAGCTGATTGCTCAGTAAAGCCCTCTATAACTGGGGATATTGTGATAACTTTTTGCTTTGAGTTCAGTCCTCACCAAACGTTAGTGCCTACAGCAAGTGATGTGAACAAGTTCACCATACTGAGCTGCAGAACCATGTACCTCTGAAAGACCTTTCTTTCCTTGTAAACCTTTTGTAAGGTGGGCAACATTTCTCCTACATGCTACGCCCTGCAGCTGAGGACACAGCTCTTCTATCATTCAAACTGTTACAAAAGCCCAAGCTTCTCCCCAGCTTTTCAGTCCCTGCAGTTTCAAAATCCACTTTTCCCCTGGATAGCTGTCCAAGGGGGCATGGCTGTGCTGCTGGAAGGGCAAACCTGTATCTGGAGCTCTCACTCTCCCTTGCCTGGCTGCTTTGACTGGGATTTTTCTCTGCTCTCCTGCCAGTTGCTTTTCCCTGCGGACAACAAGCAGTCCTCTGCATTTGCAGCGCTCACCTGCCACTTCATGCATTTGCAAATGACTGCTCAAGCACTGGAAAAACCCAAAGTGGCTGCAGAGTTTTAATTCAAGTGTTTGCAGGTAGCTGGCAATTAGCAATAACCTGCCTACCCCTGCCTGTACAAAGATGATGAGAACTAACACTCCTTCTGCTTGATTGTGATTGCTAAGAAAGGCTGGCTAAAAACTGTCCTAGCTGTTCCCTCCCTCTCCCTTGCCCAACTGGCTCTATTATCACCAGCCCTTTCCACTCAGTCTGCAAAACAGCAGTTAGTTGAAGAACAGAGGTTAAAAAATGCTAGTCACTTTCATAACCATACGGTAACTACATTCACTGGGTAGTTGTGAAGGGTTGTGATGTTGCCACACATCTCTAATTTTTCTGTTATAATGTGGACAATGCCAGGTACAAATTTAGCTTAAGCTATAAGCAGGGTTGAGCATTTCCTCTGTCTTGGGTTGCACTGTGCGGTAGGAAAATGCAGATCTATTCTCGCTTGTAAAGCAGTGTTGTGAGTCCCTGAAGAAAGGAGATGAGACTAATCTAGGAAAAGATCATGATATTCAAGTCATACATGGAGCCATCACAGAAGTTTTCCTTTTTACTGTCTGTTTCTTATTAATTAACATGCAGTATAGTATATACAGTAAGAAGAACAATGCATAAAATGAGACAGAAGCATTCAGCTTTTCCTCTGGTCTTTCCCAAATCTCCCATCTTGGAGTGACAAATCAGACATCATCCATCATCTGGGACTCCTTAGTAAACCAAGGATGCAGCTCTTGGCCTGAAAGGAAAGGTGTCCTCCACCCCACTTACCCCTAAGTAAGCACACTTACTCCTGCTGCTTTCCTCTTGTTGCCACCAGCACCTGTGTAGTGGCCAGGTGAGCTGAGCCACAAGAAAAGTAACCCTGCAAACAAGAGGCAATTCTCAGGGTAGTTAAAGACTGATGCAGACAGGCATATGGGAGGGGGCAGAAAGACCTGGGACTACATGGGTCCTCCCCTGCCGGTGGCAGCACAGCCGCAGGTGGCTTAACGCTGGCTCTGCACCCTGACCTCCAACACTGGACGTGAGGAGCAGGTGACTGGACGTGAGAAGCAGGAAGGCTGCAGAGGCAGGATATTTTTTAAGTCACCTTCTGTATTCACTGACCTTGAGGTCATCAATTAGTTATTATGTTTCAGAAGAAGTGTTTCAGCTGCCCTGTTTCAGAAGTCTTTATAGTCATGTGGGCATTCAAAGCTGGTGTAATTAGTAAACAAAATGTTTTTCCCCATTAGACTTGAACAGAAGCAGTAAGCTGAACATAGTATTCTTTTTTTTTTCTTTAAAAAAAGTATGAACAACCTACTTTGCAGTAGAAAACTATATCATTGTGGTTAAAGTATTCACACTACATGTGAGTAATGGAAGAAAAAATGCTTGCCTATCCCTCAGCCTGGACTAAATACTTGAGGTTTTGGCAAAGTCAGTGGTTAGCTGGAAGCACAGAGATACATATGCAGAGATTCTCACGCTGATCTGTGCAGCGTATGTGGTTTGAGAAGTTTTGGGGAAAAAAAAAAGAAAACCACTGTTTGAGAATTCTTTCTGGTTAAAACTGACTAACAATGAGGTAATGGTGGCTCAGAAACACGCTGTAGTTAAGGCTGCACTCTGGAGACTGTGGTTAGCTTCCCAGGCTCTGCAATTGGGCCAAGAAAAGTAATTACAGTGATTAATAATAATGTTTGATTTGCCAGTCACACAGTCCGTTCCTCAGAGTGGGTTGGTCTGGGGGAGGGGGCGGTAAATTGGAGGAAGGAAATTAGAGCAACAAAGTACAGTTCTTGCAATCTATAATCCAAACACTGCTGGAGCCAGCACAGCCTGGCATCAGCTATTTTTATACAGCTGTATACAACAGCTATGGTTTTGTGCTGTACAGCAGGAGTTAATTTATGTATCTGTATATTACTGCTATGGATGTGTGCAGTACAGTATGGGATAATTCACACACTGTACACTACAGCTGTGGTATTGTGCTGTACAGAAGAGGCTGCTTCGTGTAACCAAACACCACACAGATGATGCTGTGCTTTGTAGATGGCCTATTTTGTAGGTTTGGACAGTACAGCAAGGATTACATTTTGGATTTCTGAGCATGAATAGTTATGAGAACCTCACCTTACTGATGGAAATTTGCTGGTAATACAACAGCAGCCAGCGATACGTAGCAGGTTTCAAGAAGGGAGCTTTGGCTGTAGCAATAATAATAAAACCTTAATAATGTCCCATTGTGGGCTTCCTGCCCTTGCCTTTGGGTGTGACAATGGGGAAGGTTGGGCAGACAGGAGGAAGCAGCGGTGCTGCCAGTGTCTGCCGCAGCAGAGCTGGAGGGAAAAAGGCAAAACCGATCCCTTGGCAAAGTTGGGCTTCCTGATTACAGGTGTCCTTGGTGGCACCACAATGAAGAGGAGTTGCCATGGAAACCATTGCAAAAGATTAAGCATATCAAGGAAACCTGATTGTGAGAGAATGGGTGGAAATATGAGAATTAAATTAAAGTAGAAACGGTGTTTTTGTTTCATTCCACAAGTCATGGTAGAAACCTTTACATTCACAAACATCCAATTAAGAGAGAAGTTATAGTGAAATCTGCAAGCCCTGCTTCAGAGGAGCATGATTGCTCTATAATTAAAGGAAAATAAATAGTGTTTTACTATCCAAAATGAAAATCCAGTGATGCAGACTCTGTTATTCTTCACTTTCCCACTGTATAATCTGCCGAGTTTTTTTGACATTTTGAGGCAGACAGGCCACAGTGACCCCCTGGGATGTACTCACAGGTGCAGTGGCTTCCAGCCATGGAGTGGCCAAATGAATTTCAGATATTTGAGAGAGGAAGGGAACACTTAACTCCTCATTCTCTTTTGTCACATGCTGGCCAGGCTCCTGGACCAGCTAAGCTGCACTCATTTGCAAGTTATGAGAACAGAATGGCAAAGGTCAGCAGTTTGTTCTGCCTGCGCTGGGCACTGCCTACACCAGTCCTTGGCATTAAGCAAAGCAGGCTTCAGCCTGTTTTATAGTGATGAGAAGTAACTAGCACAGCTGGCTTGGGCAACAGGGAAGAAGGGGGGCATGATGTTCATAACCACTCATCCCACTTCTGGTAATGCAGCAGGGTCAACCAGGGGGTTGGCATCAAGACCCTACAAAGGGGACTAAAGCCAAGAAAGCAGTTAAAGCTTTTACGCAGTGCCAAAATGACACAGAATAGTGTGGATACCTTGGAGAATCCAACCCACTGACTCCTGTCCTTGGACCAGTACTTCAGTGTGCCACCACCAGCAAGAGATTCCTCTTTTAACGAGAGATATCCAGTGTAGTATGAAATTAACGACGATGGTTTCGCTCTACTGCTATAGGAACATTTCTGGGAAGAGTGGAGATTATGCTCCATTCGTGCAAGCACCAAATCCTGTGTCAAGAAAAAACAGTGAAGTATTTTGCAATGACACCAGACACCCCAAGAGTCACACAGTAAGTGTGTGCCGAGGTTCTTTCTTCATTTGGAATAGATGTTTTAGACAGGCAGTGTCATTAGGGCTGTTTTGCACAGCTCAGTCTCTGAAATAATGACACTGGAATGTCTTAAGAACACAGTTCCTCCATCTCCTGCTTGGACTGAGTTGTATCCATGCATCTGCCTAGCTGGCCACAGTCAGGGAGCTGAGGTTTTGTCCAATAGATCTTCATTCACTTTAAACAGCTGTCCTTTGACTAACCACGATCCAGCCTTATGTAAATACAGTTAAAACTGCTTAAACAGTGCTACTTTTAAATGAAGATGCTTAAAGTGATAATGGAACCATTAAGTGTCATGTCATCAGTCAGAAAATAGAGAGCTGTACTTTCTTATTGAACCTATGTGATGACCAGTGCCTACCTTTTCCACTTGCTTAAGGCATCGCCTGAGGTGACAGAAACTCACACCAGACTAACATAATCCTTCCTGATTCAGTTTTATTACCGAACCCCAAGACTCTTTTCCAGACATGGTGTCCTGCACTGCACTATCCCCCAAATCTTCATGAAAAAAGTCCAAAGTCACTGCCATGAAGTGTTTATGGTAACAACACCATACCAACAGGCGGTAGGTGATTACACTTCATGAGGGTGTCACTGAACGACAAAAGAGTGTTGGTTGTTCCTGTCACTGACACATCAGGTCCAAAAGGTCACATGTTGAAGATGGTTTTGATGCTGCAGCTGACTTCTTTTAATTTTCAACTTTCACATAAAAAAACTTGACTCTGGGCAGCAGTTATCTTGATTTTGTAAGACCCTAAACCTGATTACTTCATGGTGCTTTTCCTAAGATACCTCTGAGAGCCCTCTGGAAACTTGAGTTGGTGCGGATGATTGTTTTAGATGCTGTGAGTAGAGGTGCCTTGATACCAGGGTAAAAAATGTAGAATAAAACCCCAGATAAAGAAAATAACTACACCAGCAGATACAAGCAGCTGTACTGGTTTCCTGTTTGCATCTGGCTTCAAGTCAAGCTGCTGAGATAGCTCTCTAAAATCCTGCATGGCTGGAGTCCTGCTCTGCTGCGACTGCCTCAACCTCATGGTAACATTTTTGCATTGATATTAAAAGCCAACAGAGAAACCTGCACTTGCATCTTGTCACTGCGGGCAGCCAGGCAGGGTGGAGTGCTTGCGGTCTCATCTTCGGTGTTCAACAGGAACAAATAATATGTTTTTAGGATACGGCTTCCAGTACAGCTTTCCTCTTAGGCTTTGTCAGAAAGGGCTTGGCATTTAGTTTATTGTCTTGGTGGGTTTATATGCTGGCACTGATCAATAGCGTGGTGTGTAGTTTTTGTCACTACTGCATGTAGATTCTGAGTCTTGTATTTATCGGGAAATAAACAAAGTACAATGAAATAAATTCATAAAAGTGTGTTTTCTTTTTGATTCTTACAGACAAGGGAAATGTATGGAAAAGAAGAGAAAATACTTTCAGCTCTTGTAATTCTTTAAGGTTATGGCTTGATGCAAATCTCTATATTAAGAGTATACAGTGCTGTAATTTTTTCTTTCTTCTGCCTTTTCCCACACGGTTGTAACTGCACACTTTATTATTGCTGTCACAATCTGCTCTCTGTCCAATATGATTGCTATCCCCAAAGGTTTATTCTACATAGCAAACATCCTGTAATAGTGACCTACTCTAATAACAGGAAATTTATTTTTAAACTGCATAATGCCTGCTCCATATTAATCTGTTTCTTTTCCAAAAAGAAAAGAAAAAAAAAGTTTGACATGAAAATCTACTAATATTGCCCAAAGCCTCACTGGTCTCCACAAAACTTTGTATCTTCAGAAGTCCACAGTGCTCACTAATTTGAGATGGCAACCAGGCATTTTTTCTTTCCTATTCTGGTCAATAATGCTAAGTAATAAATATTAGCAAACAATACTAAATCAGTCAAACATCAAAGGTCAGTGCTCATCTGTCACAGTCTTTTGGAAGCAAATTCATTCTTCTCATTTCAACCAGTAGCTACAGAAAGAAGTTAACCCTTGATGGGCATAGATGATGGTCTAAAATGGCTTGTGACTATGTGTTCCAGAATGGGTTAATTTTTTTCTAACTGCATGCCTCTTTCCTCCTTGCTTATGTAGCCTTGCCTTTACAGTATCACTCTGGGGTCAACGACACTGTTATCCAGTGGGTGATAGAACATCAGTGTTGATTTTTCTGTCTGTAAGTGATTTTCTTGGGAATGAAGAAAACCTGTCATGTCAGGCGCTTCTTCAAAGGGCCCGGTAAGATCTCATTCATTACATCTGCTGGAATATCTAATGAATAGGTGTAAGCCTTTTGCGTTTGCTAACACAAAGAACTAATACATCTTAGACCATATCTTAATACTCTTAAGCCTGAAGGGTCACATTATCAAATCTCTGTTCTGTCGAAGTATTTTCTATTGTATCTTTTTTTTTTTTTTTTTTGACTCCCTTTAAGCATGGTTTGACAGTACTTCTTCCAGATCCATTTTATATTCTATATTGCCTGCCTCAAGGATATTGTATGCATCTCTGTCTTAATGAGGTTGAGTTCTATATCTACTACCAGGCTATTTTCTCCCAGATAAATCATTATGTCTGGTTCTGTCAATGCATCTAAAGTAATGCACAGATGTTTACACCAGCTGATTTCCACTGTTCTGTCTCTTTTCCCCCTCTATCACACTACTCTGCACTGCATAACTAGCCCCTAGTGCTTCCAGCATCACCACTCTGACATTGACCACCTTTATGCTTCATGGTTTTCCCTTTTAGATCATTAGAAGGGCCTCATGCACTCAGACAGGTTTGCAGGAAAGAAAACTTGCTCTGTGTGTTAGGCCCTCTAAGGCTTAAAATGAAAAACAAAACAAAATTTAGTGAAACTTGAACACAGTTTTCCTTGCCAGTTTGGCTAAGACCTTCCTCAGATAAAATACTTACAAAGATGCGATTGATTCTGACAGTAAGGATGTGTTTAACACTTCTCTTTGGTGCTTTCCCATGTATTTGACTTGGATGACATTTAATAAAAAGCCTAACTAGTCAAGTCTTAATACTGGACCTGAGACAGAGCAGAGTGCAAAGCCATTGATTTTTGCATCTGGAGCCAACATATCCTGGGGATGAGCACATTGCTACCAGATACATTTGCTAAAACATGTATGCTGTCCACTGCCTGATGGGCCACTCTACTCTTTTAAGGGTTTTGAGTTATCAGAATAAAACAGTTACAAAATGCACGATTCATTTTGCTTCCAATCCTCTAGATGGGTAGTGAGTGATTTTATTTGACTTTTGTCTAATTAAACTTCTTCCAGTTCTCTGATGTATTTGTTTTTGAAATGCTAGTTGCATTTACGGAATCCTTGTTGTGGAGTAGATATGGCTGAAGTTGTGTAATGTGTAATGATGATCCGCAGCCTGTCACTCCATGCTGTCATGGTGACAACAGGGAACCAGTGCATTAAATTCTTCACGGTGGAAAACAGTGCATCATATCCCTCACAATTCCACGGACACAAGTGATATTGCTAGGCAAGGGGGTCTTTATATAAGCTTGTTCCATCATTTTTTCTCTTCTCCTTCTCTCTGGCTAGGTAGGATTAAAAGTGTGTTAAAGGAAAAAAAAAAAAAAAAAAAAGAAAGAAAGAAAAAGAAAAAGAAAAATTACATTTTCCACTAATTTTAGGGTAAGACACCTTTCTGTTTTCTGTTTTATGCTGCAACATTTCTACTACATATAATAAAAATAAAAAATAGAAACATATCAGAACACTGTGTGTTTTCTAATCCACGTCAACATACGCACTTGCTCACCCAAAAGGAGAACATCTGTATACATGGGTTCTGCAAAAGGCAAAAAATGGATCAACTGCAAAATTTCTCAGACTTCTGTAAACAATCAGGGAGTGTAGAAGACCTGCCATGTGGACTGCTGTGGCAATGTCCTATTTCTTTAGAATTATTTTCGAGATGAGCAAACCCTCTTTGATATTTTATTAAAACAAACAAAAAAAAGTTCCTTACATATTTGCAACAAAAGAGCAACTGAGTGACTTCTAGAGAAAGGCCTCTCCTGCTGGAATCACCACGATATTTGTGTAAAAGTAAAGATTACATCTGTTATAATCATTGGTTTATGCCCTTTTTAAATAACACAGCATTTGTCCTACCAGATCTAGTTCCAGCATTTGAAATCTTTACAGAGAAAGGCAGTTGAGTACTGGGGTCAGATTCAGTGGGGTGGAGCTTCCCGCTTTCTGGCATGAGAGTGTTTCTGCATTTTTATAACGAGCAAGCCGAAGCTTGCAAAAAGTAATTTATGTACTTGGATAAGAATCTGTGCTTGAAAAGAAAATAGTTGGCGTGATTATGGACAATAATGAGAAAGGTGGCAGGACGTTCTTGAGTTTCCACTGAAAACGTATAATAAATAAGTGGAAATGAAATTTGAGAGAGAACTTTCCTTGGCAATTTGCATTATCAAAACTGTTTTGACTGTTACTTGATATATCCAACTTTGCCTAGGCCTGGGGTATGTATCTGGGGCCTTATGTATCTGGGGTATATTTTGCTAACACGGATGACCCAGTATTAAAAGCAACTACACTCTACAACTCTCTCTTGACTGATAGTTGGACCACATAAAAAATATCAGAGAAATATATCAAAGAAAGAATTATGGATTCCAAAAGACAAATAATGTATTGTAAGAAGAGCAGCAATAAGTGGGTGGAGGTAATAAAGGCAACAACACCAAATTAGAATCATAGAACAGTCTGGGCTGGAAGGGAGCTCTGGAGGTCATCTGGCCCAACTTCCCACTCAAAGCAGACAGCAGGGAGCATCTAGCTACAGATTAAGCTACAGACTGAAGTTCACTTGCAAAGCAAAATTTGGAGAACGTATTTTCATATAGTAAGCTGCTTGCTTTCTCTTTATAAGTCATAATGAGGTACACATGACGCATGAACCCCTCTGTGATATTGTTCAATGCCCAGAATACCGCATTAAGCAGCCTTCTGTATCAGCTGCTTTTACTTCCAATTACCACTTGCCATCCCATCTCCTGCTCCCCACAAAGACTAACTGACTGACTGCTGAAGTCACGTAAGTGCTGATAATACCAAGAATTTGGCCTGCACTTTATCAGCAGCCCTCAAATCTCATTACCAGGTGGGTAGACATCATTATCTCTTTATCCCATTGGGAATAACAGTGTGCAGAAGTTCCTCACTCAAGGTCATACAGCAAGTCACTGGAAGAGTCTGAAAGTAGAATTGAGGTCAGTTGTATCCTCATCACAGCCACTCACACAGTGATAAAGCTGCTGGCATCGCACCCATGCAGTTATCAAAACCATTAACTGAACCTCCTTGTAGTGGGGATGAGAGGGCTAGTGACTAACAAATGTCAAAAGTAGCTGTCTAGAATGATGCTCTATTTGTCCTGAAAGATAAGAACCAAGCTAATGTTTGCCTTATGTTTAAAACACAGTTTTTTCTAGCATTTCATGCTGGTGTCACATTTTACATTTTGTTGTGTAGTGGGCCCCCACAAAATATTTCTTTTCCTTTAGAAACATCAAAAGAGTACAGTACACCTAAAACTGGAAGTATTGCTAAAGCCAGTACAGATATTCTGAACTAAAATAAGCTTTTCATGTGTATCTGCTATGGAAGATTCATGGTGACAGTAAGAGGTGCTGCTGAGTCTTACCTCTGCTATGATGCTTTGCCAGTGATCTAGCAAAATCTGGTAATTTTTTTGCTGCCATTTACATTGGTGAGTTTTGTTCCTTTTCTTTGCCATCCCTTTGTAGAAACAGGCAGATCTTTCTGTTTATCTATGCAAACATTTTATTTGTTGACTCTTTCTTTTCTTTGTTTCTTTCCCAAGAGACATCTACATTCATTAAATCTCTAAGTCTCTTTCTTTAAGTTCTTTAGCTATGAAATCCAAGATATAATCCCTCAATTTATTCCAGTTTAGGAGCGAAAATCAACAGAAGAAAAGCTCAGGATATGTCATAAGATTTACTTCCACTTCAGTATTTTAGACAACTGATGATCCATTTATAAAGCAGTGATCTGTGTCCAAGACTGGATTTTCCTGACATATGGACATACAAGGCAAAGCTACACATTCTGAGCATGATTTCTGCTTAACTATGACAGGTACCTGAGGGTGTCTGCCTCTTTTATAGTCTGAGAATCTTTGTATGGCTCTTTACACCAAAAATAAAGTCCTGCTGAATTGAACTGAACCGATAAACTTGAGGGATGAAATGAGTTCCTGATTGTTGCCAAGAAAAATGATATGATGTTTGGTTATGTTATTAATCTTCAGAAAATGCTTTAGGGTAAAGTATTATTGTTTCAAATATATGCAAGTATTTTGGAAAAAGAAAAAAAAAACAGAAGAGTTGAGACTAGTAGAAGAGAGGCAACTTGAAAAAGAATAAAGGACTTATTTTTTATAATTCAAGCTGCTTAAAATAAATTTAAATGTCTGTTTCTAGTGTCTAAGATAAACTACAGATATTTACTGTTGCCAGGAAGGTGAAGGTGCGGCAAAAACACCACTGGGGGAATTAATTTCAACCTAATATTCTCCAGCATGGTATATCGTTCACAAGTATAATTCTATTACCAGATACTATACTGAAATGGAGCAGGCTGAGCCGATTGGATGGTGAGGATCATGAATAGATGCTCTCAATAGCCCATTCATATTCAGTCACTATGCAATATGCAAATATATTCACTATGATTTGTAAATGACCTTAGAACTTACCATCTACATGCTACGATTCCCGTATGGCAAGTACAGTTGTCAGTTTTCTTGCCAGGTTGACAATAAAGCATCTCATAATAAAAACTTCCTAAATACAGAATTCAGTCAGCAGTATCTTGAGAATCTTTTTTCTCTCTATTTCAGAATTTGCCCTATTGCAGGCTAATAATTATATGGGACTTGTGACATTCCTCAGCTAAGGTCATAGCAATGACTTAATAAATAGAAAATATTTCTTTTTATGGTGTGCAGAAATTCAACCAATTTATCCCATCAACCACTTTGACAGGATGAATGAGACTCCTCTGATGCACATCTGATGTATGTAGTGTTTTGTCATAGTGGAGCAGAAGTAAACTGAAATCTACTTCACCAGCAATTTGGGTTCTGGTGAGATGCTGAAAGGGACAAGGATGGAAAAATCTCTTGCCATAGGCCATGGGGTGATAGAGTAAGTGCTTGAAATGGTCAGCACTGAATGCAAATGCTTCAGAGGAGTGATAGTGGACTGACTGCCCTACTTTAACCAGGGAAGTAGTTCAGCTGCATGGCCATGATGCAACACTCTGCAGAAACACAGGCTACATGGATCAGTGCTAAAGGACAGGGCCTACACCTCTTTACCTCTGACCTGCTGTATGTATGCCTATACTAGAAGGAATATCATGATGGATTTCCTGCTCTAATGTTCCACCTTGTCCCATCCCTAAAATAATTGTGTTTCAACACAACAGTACTACTGGGAGTAGCAGAGGCCATGGAAATGGCACTTTCCATGGAATTTCTACATGCAACGAAGACACTCCTTGACCATATTGAGAGCTGGAGATGTGATCAGCTCAATCATGCATCTATTGAATACCGTTGTCCTTCTCTGCCTCTTTCCCTCATCACTGAGTACAAGCAGTTATTGAAGAGACCAGCAGCAACAGGAAGGTACCTTTTACAAAATGTGGGTATTTTCCTATTTTGTGAGAAACTGACAATCTAGAAGTGCCCCTGCTCATTTTATTCAAGAGACTGTTTTTCGCAGTCTTTCCTTCACACTTTGCATTTTTAATCTGAGAAGTTCTGCCTGACATAGAGAACTTCTTAACGGCCAAGATAAATAGTATTCCATTAAGAAAAACTACTCTGTGGAACTAGGAGACCTACTCAGCTTACCAGGAGGCTCAGTAAGGGATAATAGGAATGTAGAATTAAATTAACTATGATGTTTGTAAGCTGAGATCTAGCCAACATTTCTGGAAAATTAAAAATCAAGAAAATAAGGCCAGTTATCAAAATATTCTTATCCCAGTTATTTAATTTGCTAAGCATACTTGCATTGTGTTTGTATTGTATGGTGTATTGTATTTTACAGGGGCTTGGAATATTGTCTCTTGGTAGAGAGGAAGTTGTTAAACAATTGTCCTTTTACATCTGTCAACTCAAGGCTATTCAGATTTATTCTAGTGGAAGCTGAACCTTTCAACTATTTCCTCACATTCATCTGTCTTATCCCCCCCATGACAGACACAGAGTCCTCCAAAACAAATCTGGGACTTTCATGAATGACAGGTTACTATACGCAGTTGTGAACTCCCCACATCCTACTCAATACAAGTAAATAGATTAGTTGTTCTCTGGTTATAGGAAACCTTATCTGAAAAATGCTGTTACACATTTCACTCATTCTAAATACTCTTAGGCAACCACATAATGATATATTACACATTTTGAATAGGCTAGTTTGTACCTAACATAAGACCCGCTTGAACATTGTAGTTTTGAAAGTTTGATTCAGGCTGATAATAAATGACTTCATATTCTGCTAATAGATTGTGAGAAAGGGGGAGACAGCAGAGAAGACAAAAGCTAATGAAGACTGAAAATACAGAGAGACTGAGAAATGAAGGGAAGCAGGTTCATCCATCCTTATTACTTACACAAAAGTTAAAACAAGATAGGAATTACTTGATATGTAGACCAAAAAAAATTGGTTTCTGGCATCTCTCAGCTTTGCAGAAACATTCCCGATAATTTGTACTTCACACAGGAAATCGTAGCCACATATGTCATTTTGAGAAATTTAGACTTCTGAGATTTGAAAAGTTCCTCTATTTTTCCTGCACAATACAGCTACAGTGCTTTAAATTATAAGGGAGTAAATCAAGAATAAAAAGACATGACTTCAGTGGAGTTTGTCTGGATTTACATTCTTGTAATTGAAAGTCTTGGTGAAAAGCCATTAGACGTTACATACACTTGTTCCAAAATGCAAGAGGGCTGATCTGTTATCTCCACAGCTCAAGTAATGAGACCAGGGGAACAAATAATTTGTATGGGTTTTTCTTTCATTTCTTCCAAGTAACAATGAACAAACTCTCTGAAAATGGCAGGAAGGAGAAACAGCAGCAAGGCTCTGGCAAAGGCAGCACGTTTAGTGGCTCTATTAATAAACTTATCAAGGCCAAAGCATGGGTGCAGGCCCTGGCCTGAGACAGCATGGCCTCTTCCTGCCTTAGCGTGCTCTGCCACGCACGGCATGGGCCAGGGCCGGCTCCTCACACCCAGGACAGTCAAGGCCAGCCTGCTTTGCAAGGGAAAAGAATTTAGCTGCATGGGTTAGGCTGCGCTGTGCTACTTGCCACAAAGCTCAGAGAACAGGTCATGACTTGTTTTATTTGCTACCACAGCCATAGTCAGTGAAGCTACTAGAGAGTTGGGGGAGGAAAATGAAACACAGTTACTTTGAACAGGGAGCAGTGGTTGGGAACAACTTGTTCTCTATGTCAGTAAGCACCTAGAAACAATTTGATGAAGGAATGAAGAAGGTTCAGGACAGTTCTCACTTTCATGAATTGTTTTCTTAGTTCCTCTCTTTAGGTGTGAACACAACAGGCATAGAGAAGCCCTGCTGTCAGTGCAGTTTTTTGAGGATAGGCATGAAGGCTAAAACCGACATAGTGTACCTACTTGCAGAGAAGAAGCAGCCAGAAAACCCAGTCCATACAACCAGGAGCATGAACTGGCAATCAAGGCATATCAGCACTGATCCAAGAATCAGTAAAATGCAATTTTGTTGGGCAGACACTTCCCACAGACTTCTTACACACCCAGATCTGAGGAGGGAATGTATTTGTCACACACACCTGGATGCTAACACCCACACAGCCTTGGTAGAAAAATGCAAAGGAAATCCAGAAATGCTGGCCTTGACTCCCTTCCTTACAGTCCTTCCATACCTGCGCTACCTCAGCTTTCTGCCCTGCTCCCTCCAGCCCTCTTATCTTACCACTTAGCCTGACTCCACCAACCCAGAAACAAACACCTGTGGAGGCTGAGTTATCTCCAGCTGTTTGCTCTGCCTGTGAGCTCCCTCCCACCCTCTCTTCCCTTTTGGGTCTGTGGGGTTTCTTCAGTTTGTAAACTTTTTGGAGCAGCAACTGCTTGTCTGCATGCAACATCAACGGACACTCTTCTTGGCTGGCCCCAAGGCACAATTGGAATACATGTGAATAACAACAATAGTGACAAACGACATCAACATTAGCAATGACAATAATAATTATTATTGTTATTATTATACAGTCAACCAGAATGACTCAGTAATTATTTGCATAATTTGTATATATAATTTGCATAAGCAGAATAAAAGACTGTTCTCATATCCAGAGATGATCTCAACTGTAATGTTTTGTTCCCTGTATGTGCCCGAGATTCCCACTGGTGTCAGTGGGAGATTTTTTTCCTTACTTATCCTCAAAACCAATTGCTCTGATGACAGAAATCAGTAGGAGTCCCAATAACACATGGCTTCATCCAGTGGAGTGCTGAAGGTGCTTTACTACCTTTATCTCCAATTAAGCTCTTTACATATTAAGGTGCTTAGCACTTTTCAGAATCTTCTCCTGATGTGCAGGATTGAGCCCCTCAAGACAGCTGTCTTTGGGCTCTGACTATGCAAAGCTGAGCAGAGATTTTTTTTCTTCTTCATTTTAATTGTCTATTTATAAAACAGATTCCAGCAGCTCAAGAGCATTTATGGCCTAATGGATAAAGCCACAGTGGGTGGCTTTTTTTTGGCTTTCAAAGAGTGAGAGCCTCATCAGTGGCAGAGGGAAGAAAGTACAGATTATGCACACAAAACAGGGCAAGGAGCGCAGGGGAAGCAGAGATGACTTACGGGGGTGTTTGCGGAGTGCTCTTCCAAAGAGCCTGGCAGTGCCTCCAAGCTGCCAGGCTCAGGAGGACAAACACAGTATTTCATTTTTGTGCAGAGAAATGTATTGAATAGTCTGAGAGGCACCAAATGACTACGGCAGCATGTGCTGTCATTTCAAGGATGTAGGTTCTTGGATATGCTTCACAGCTTTTTAGTTCAGAAGCTCTTGTAGGCTGTGCCTGGTCTCAATGAGAGTGGTATAGCCCCTGGCACATGGTGTTGGGGTACTTACCTCAAAAGGCAGTGTGAAAATTGAGTTAGAAAGATGTTAAGAAAGGGGCTGCAATATATAAAACTGACATTATATGGGATGGCAGGACAGATACTTCAGGATGCCACAGAAGAACCATTCCAGGCAAAGGATTAATGCTGTGCTAATTCTCATACACTGAGACAGCTTGATTTTTCTTGCAGAAAAAGAAGAGCCAGCCTGACAGCTTCAAGATGGCAAAGCTAACTCTTCAATGCCAAGGAAGCTGAGGGCCTCTCCCCACTTCTCCATCAGCATCGCTGGGCCGGGAGCCGGGCTGCCCTGTGTTACTGTCCTCCCACCAGGCAGCCCAGCAGAGCCAGATGAATGCACTGTGTAAAGCCCCTTCGTCTGCCTCAATACCAGCAGGGTTAGATTATACTGCAGACAAAGGCATGTTTTCAATGTTTATTCTCTTGTAGAGCACTCAGCGCTCCCATTTGCTCCTGGAACTGCTCTGGCTCCGTGGCAGGCATGGAGTGTAACAGAGGACGGGCTGCAATCGCTACTATCTAAACACGTTATTAAGTATGGGCATGCAAGATCTTACAGGGATCTGGCCTTCCGGCACTTGTTTAACTTAGCACTGGGCAAATCGGAGCTTGCTTTCACTCCACGCGAATGTGTCTGCACTGAGGTGGGAATTTCAGCTGCTTAAGACTGAGAACTGACAGAAATGATAATTTGTCATGTGCTACTAATTTGTCTTCTGTCTCTGTAAAACTGGCTTAGCTTGATTGCGAGGACCATCCCCAGACCCTCAGAAAAGTTACTTCAAATTAATGATCTGTTACCACTATGAAAAACACAATGACCTTTCTGACCATAAACCCAGATCTACTAGTCACAGTGCCTGTATTTTATATTTATTTTATGGACACAATAAGGGTGCTGTTTTTTTTTTTTCCATGCTGGAAAACCTGTTAACTCAGCTATCCAGCCGCCTCAATAATTTTTCTTAGCTACCGTCCCTCACAAACCAGCAACCCTACACACTGTCAGCTGCAGAATTAGGTTGGCTTCCATGAAGGCCACATTACTACTCCTGTGTTCACAAGTGCGTCCCTTGGGGAATGCCTGTTTGTACCTTGAACCTTTAGTTCCATCCAAGATTTTAGCTTTGAATATCAACAGATGATCTGGGAAGGATGATGTTTACAACCTCTGGAAGAAGGGGCAGGCCACTCAGGAGGACTATAAAGATGTCGTGAGGCTGTGCAAGGAGAAAATTAGAAGGGCCAAAGCCCAAATGGAGCTCAATCTGGCTACTGCTGTTAAGGACAATAAAAAATGTTTTAATAAATACATAAAGAGGAAAAGGAGGACTAAGGAGAATCTTCTTCCTTTATTGGATGTGGGGGGAAACATAGTGACAAAGGATGAGGAAAAGGCTGATGTAGTTAATGCCTTCTTTGCCTCAGTCTTTAGCAGTAAGACCAGTTGTTCTCTGGGTAGCGAGACCCCTGAACTGGTAGGTAGGGACAGGGAACAGAATGAAGCCCTCATAATCCAAGAGGAAATGGTTAGCAACCTGCTACATCTCTTAGACATATACAAGTCTAGGGGACCAGGTACGATCCACCCGAGGATACTGAGGGAGCTGGTTGAAGTGCTCACCAAGCCGCATTCCATCATTTATCAGCAGTCCTGGCTAGCAGGGGAAGTCCCAGCTGACTGGCAGCTAGCAAATGTGATGCCCATCTACAGGAAGGGCCAGAAGGAGGATCCGGAGATCTACAGGCCTGCTGACCTCAGTGCTGGGGAAGGTTATGGAGCAGATCATCTTGAGTGCCATCACACAGCGCATACAGGACAACCAGGCTATCAGGCCCAGTCAGCGTGGGTTTATGAAGGGCAGGTCCTGCTTGACTAACCTGATCTCCTTCTATGACAAGGTGATCCGCTTAGTGGATGTGGGAAAGGCTGTGCATATTGTCTACCTAGACTTTAGTAAGGCTTTTGACACTGTTTCCCACAGCATTCTCCTGGAGAATCCTGGCTTCTCATGACTTGGATGGGCATACTCTTCGCTGGGTTAAAACTGGCTGGGTGGCCAGACCTGAAGAGATGTGGTGAATGGAGTTAAATCCAGTTGGAGGCCGGTCACTGGTGGTGTCCCCCACAGCTCAGTATTGAGGCCAGTTCTCTTTAATATCTTTATCAATGATATGGATGAGGGGATTGAGTGCACTCTCAGTAAGTTTGCAGACAACACCAAGTTAGGCAGGAGTGTTGATCTGCTCGAGGGTAGGAAGGCTCTGCAGAGGGATCTGGATAGGCTGGACTGATAGGCCAAGGCCAATGGTGCGAGGTCCAACGAGGCTAAGTGTCAGGTCCTGCACTTGGGGCACAACAACCCCATGCAATGCTACAGGCTGGGGGAAGAGTGGCTGGAAAGCTGCCTGGTGGAAAGGGACCTGGGGATATTGCTCAATAGCTGGCTGCATATGAGCC
>VXAL01018192.1:289221-344110 GCA_013399475.1 Chauna torquata | reverse complement strand
CAAAGGAGGTTGTAATGACGTGGGGGTCGGTCTCTTCTCCCATACGACAAGCAGTAAGACAAAAGGAAATGGCCTCAAGTTGCACCAGGGGAGGTTTAGGTTGGAAAAATTTCTTCACTGAAAGAGTTGTGAAGCGTTGGAGCAGGCTGCCCAGGGAAGTAGTTGAGTCACCGTCCCTGGAGGTATTCAAAAGACATGTCGATGTGGTGCTTAGGGACATGGTTTAGTGGTAGAATTGGCAGTCCCAGGTTAACAGTTGGACTAGATGATCTTAGAGGTCTTTTCCAACCTAAATGATTCTATGATTCTGTGTTTCTGAATCATTATTCACAACCTTTAGGTAAACAATGGTTGCACAGGAGAAGAAGATTTTTATCTTTTACTTGTAAGTTCAGAATGCTGGTTCAGCTTTAGTGGAAGACAAAGGTAAGTAATGTATACACTGACTATGAGAAAACAAGAAATCCCCATAGATTATTCCCCATTTCTCATCTTACATATGTTCTCATATACCCAGAGGTTATTCCCAAAGCTGTACATTCTTCTTTTTCTTGTAACTGAAAAAAATAGCTTAGTGCCTCTAAGTCAGAAAATAATCTGTTCCCCAAGTTTTTGTTGAAGTAAATCTCCATTTTTCTACTGCTCTTCTGGTCATAGCTTCATTTTCCAGAGTTAATTTTCTCTTCACTGTATTGCTATTTCCAGATTGCCAAAACTGATTCATAATTGATGCCCACACAACATTGTTTTTGCATTATACAGCATTGGGGTAGGGATGTGGTTATGTTATTAAATACTATATGTGAAGAAATATCTGTATTTGAGGAATCAGTTTGGAGGAGAGAGGAAGAAAGCCTTTGTGTCCTATATTGAAAGACTAATCCTTAGGGCTTGATTTTGTGTGTAACCTTGGGTTTTTTTTGCACCTGCACAAAACTAAAGGCATTTACATGTCTAGCTATTATACCTGATTGCTGGCTAATTATGCATATGGGAAGGGAGATGGGGGAGGGGGAGAAAATAGGTCTAAAATATATTTTTTCCTTGGTGTTTTAGATAATCGGAGATATTTCCTATAAAAAAACCTTTACAATAAGAGACTTTTGGCAGGGAACTGGGAGGTATGGCATATGAATACCATTACAAATACCATTTTCTGGCCATGGCATCTGAACGTAAGTGAAAACATGTTAAATATTCCCCCAGCCAAATTTCAAAGCCAATTAGTTTTGATTTTTTTCTTCAAACATTCATTAAAGGCTGGAAAAAGAAAAAGCATACATTTCAATACAAAACATATAGCAGGTTATTTTGCTCATGGCTTTGTTGATCAGACCTGTTTGCTCCAGGACTGTGCTATTCTAAAGCTCCTCGTCCTCACTCAAAACAACAGTTTTTGGAGTATGGATGATGTGCTGTCCTCTGTGCCGTAAATCACATCTGCATCAAAGACACTAGAGGAAGAGGGAAGACAGAGGAGAAAAGATTTCACCTTGGGCTTCTGTATTTTTCTTACTTTAGAGAGGAGAAGAAAAAAATAAATGAGAAATTAACTTTGTGTTTGTTCAGTAATGGAATACGCATCCATGGGAGCTGACCAAATGCTCCCAAATATGCTCATTTTGTCTGCCATTACATAGAAGACATTTTCAGGGGTGCCAGGTTACTAAGTCCTCAAATCCATTTACTGTGACCTGGAACAGTTGTTGATTTCCATTTCAATAGTTATTAGGATTTTGTCTTTAGTCGTCAACAAAGCTTGAAATAAATACATTTTATTAGAGTTGGCAAGTTTGAGAACAGATGTGAGATCTCCCATAATCTGAAGGGAGGGAACCCATGGGACAGCAGTGTTCAGGATGAGGGCTGCTTTCTTCCAGAAAGCATTGGCTGTGGAAATTCTCAAAGTGTGTGAGGTCTGCACACATTTCAGTAATGTAAAAGGAGAACTGAAAGGTATTTTACCTAGTTTGGATACTTGCAGTTTTATCCTGTTAATACACAATAAGCACATCCAGTCATTATATATTTATTTACACTTGTTCATGACACCTACCCCAGATTGTACAGACATTTTACAGTATTAGACCCCAAAATGCAGACCCATAAATCACAGGGAACATCTGTTGTTCCCTTGTGGGAAGGGTCTTAAAGAGTGTCTTCTGAGCATCTCTGTTGTATATCATTTATTACAAATGGGCCCTCATCCTGGAACAAAGGAGACCTCCTACATCCTCTTCCCCAGGCAGCAATTAACTGACCTCATCTTCCCACCCCCTTCATCAGCCCCCACAATCAATTATCCCAATCAGTCATTCTGAAAAGGAAAACTGGGCAAACAGGTGACCATTATTCTAAATAGTTTTGGGCGCTTAGAAAAAAGTTCAATACAACAGGATACTTTTTCAACAGTGGTTGCAGTCATGGAGAAACTGATTTGTATAATGGTATATGATTGCAAAGATTGTTACAGGTTTTGTTTTTTTTGTTTTTTTTGTTTTTTTTTTTTTCTGAATATATGCATGTGTGTTTGTGTGTGTGAACTAAATTTTCATAGATCCTTTGAGGTCTTTCCGAATTACTGGATAGAGCTTATCCAAGAAGTAGTAATTTCATATGTTGCTGGCCTCTTAAAAAAAAAAAAAAAAAAAAGTCTCTTAGAAGGATCATTTAGCCCCTGACTACTTTCAGAATAAGAATGTGTGCATAAAGGCTGACATCAGCCTACAGGGTTAAATAGTAATGTGGTAGAGGGTAGCAGAATGTGGGTAAGGGCAGCAGAAATGCTTTTGATCTTTGGACAGTCATGGGCCACACTGATGAGTAGTACATAAGCTGTCTGTCATTCAGGTGGGAGAAACAATTAAGCTCCTCCCTGGAAGAAGACAGCTGAAAGAATAGATGCTACTGTCCAAATCACTGTCCTAGGGGCATGCCTTGGCTAAAGGAGAAGAAGGGGAGATTTCCTGCATGGGAAATAAAATAGCTTTGATTATGCCTATGTGAGCATGGAAGAAGACGAACATAAAGTAGCCTAGAGGGAACAAGAAGATCACTGACAGAGCGGTCTTGGGAGAAAGCAAAAAGAAACAGACTCCTTTGGATATGTAACTGACAGTACTTGTGTTTTGAACTTTTGGACAAGAGAAAGGCCTCCTACTGTGCATTTATACTAATCTTAGGAAAAAGGAAAATAAAAATAAATAAAATTGAGTCCTGTCATCGATAGCATCACAACAAAAATGTTACTGATTTCTGAAGTACTGATAAAAAATGTGATAGATGCACAAATGAAAATGTTAAAGAATATTTTCCAGACATTAATTAGACAAACCACTCCCATATCTTTTATGTGTTTCCTTTCTCTTTTCTTTGCAACTGTCAGCTTACAATTAATTTAAGCTAGGTGAGCCTCTTGCTCTATCAATGGAGTTGCATACTGGCATAAGTTTGTGTGCAAGTGATAAACAGAGAACTGGTACCACACTGAGCATAGTGTGTACACACACATCTTTGATTGATACCATGGATTGTGCCTCAGATCTCTGAGAACTAATGCAAAAAATAATAAGTGTCCAGCTTTGTAGCATTTTCCAGACAGTCAATCTTTAAGTGAAGTAACAAATTTACTGACTGCATCCTGCTTGGCTGGCTTAAATGTCTTCAATATTCCAAATGCCCTTTCTCATCTTCCACTGTGAAATATAGGAAATCAGAAAAGTAGCTGTTTCTAATCTGATTGTTTCAAAGTCCGTTCTGAAATCTGTACCCCACCAAATCAATGGCAAAACTCCAACAAACTTAAGCGGAGCCAAGATTTTATCGATGATCTGCAAGAAAGAAGTTGTTTTTCCAGGCTTTCACAATAAGTATTTTAATCGGTGATTAATTTACAAACTACAAACTACTAAACAAACAAACAAATAAATAAATAAATTAGAGATCTTGGCATTCTGTTATTGGTAGCATTTTGCCATTATACTTAATATTATGCCAGTTGACTACAGATCAGACCCAAAAGTATCATCTTGTCATAGGTTGGACTCGATGACCTCAGAGGTCTTTTCCGATCTAGTTGATTCTGTGATTCTGTGAAAAGTATACCAAAATGTCAGGCCTGATATTAATGGAGCCTGCAACACATACTGTGGCTAAGGAAGATGTTGCCATGTTTGTAACTGAAGTCTCAATACACTGGAACATTTTTGCTATGCACAAGCCTATCTTTGTACTTTATTTGAACTCAAAATCTAATTAAAATAAGACTCCAAAATTAGAACTTGTCACTACATTCACATGGTAACATCGTACTGTCTCGGTATTTTGAGTTTATTCACCAAACCTTGCTTAAATATTTTCTGCATTTGTTACGTTGCATTATTATTACTCATGCTGTTAGTAACACGAAGTGATCTCCACTTTGCAGAAAACACCCAGCTCTTATTTCCAAAGCACTCAATTACACAGCAGATAAGTATTACTACCCCATTTTATAGATGTGGGAACGAAGAGGGCAAAGCATCTTTCTTCAAGGACAAGAGCCCATGTGTTTTGTGTCTTAGACTATTCGTCTACGCAGTAGGCTGTACAACTTCCAGGTGGGGGCTAGTGATTAGGTGTTTTTATAGCAAGTTCCTTGTAATTCTTACTTTTTCCTAAGGTAAAGGATTGGTGCAAGGCTGTAATGTCTATAAAATGCTAAAGCTGTTAAAACACAGTTTTTGTTGTATGTCATCCAATTTGCAGTTGGGAAATGGTAAAATTTGCTTAAATTGAAAACATATGTTCTGCTGGAAAGTAGGCAATGGAATTGCCACCTTTGCATGTTTGAGCCCCCATGCTTTTTCTGTAATTTACACAATAATAAACCTAGCTAATGAAGCTATTTTAACCATTATAGATCATTTTATTTGGTGAGATAAGAGTCTTCATGTTAGAGCTGGACAGGAAACATTTTTCATGTCTTTTAAAAGCTTTCATGATTTCAAAACCATTCCTGTTCAAAATCAAGATGAACCTAGAGGCCAAAAATGTGGTGCAAGAGAAACTCTTCATCCATCCCAGCATCAGGGAAATGAGCATCAAGGAAAGACCAAGGTATTACCTTCAGGGTATAGAATGCTCTGCTTAGAGCAGGTGGCATTTTCTGACTTTCATCAGAAATTCCTTACTTTATAACTGGTATAAACATTTTCAGGAAAAAAAAATGTTTTCAATGAACTGGTTTTCCTTGATTAAAAAAATATGTTTGAAAATTTCTGTCAAACACTCCTTTATATTTTCAGCAAACATACTATGGCTGACATATGTCTCCTAAGAGACTCTGGGCTCAGACATTTTCTTGTTCTCTCCACTCAGAAATGGGCAAATTTTCTGATATTTGTTTTATGAATTGCAACCAGCCACACTTAGAGTATGGATTCAAAACGTGCTGTGAGAAAAGCCTGTGACAGTGTACCACAATTTCTTCATTGCTGCCCTTCTCCTTTCTTCTTTACCTACCTTTGCCTCACAGTATTTGTTCAATGTATTTAATGCGAAGGTTTTGCATTTATCTTCAAATTAATGTCTTAAGTATTCTATTATGCTTCACTGTATTTTAGGTTTTTCTTTTAAACCTTCACTCTTACCATCTAGAATTTCTTCCTGTTTCACTTGACTGTTTTCTTCCTGTCATCGTTTTCTCTTTCTTACTATCTCTGGTTGTCATTCCCTTTAGGACAGAAAATGGCTGCATTCCAAAAGTCAGAGAGCAAACATGAAAAGCCATCAAAAGATGAGTAAAAGATGAGAGTAAATATGATACTGTTGTTTTCTGAAAGCATAATGACAGCTCTTATTTGGCTTACCTGGCTATATACAAGGATATCTGTGGGAGGGTTAGGAGGACAAATTATATACTCTTCCAGACAAACACGTGAATAATTCTGGCTGATCAATAATTATGCCTGTGAAATACAAAAATATTCCTTGAAATTTTATAGAGAAAAATGCATTATTACCACCACTGGAGGCGTCTCAGACCTGTCAAGCTTTGATGGAGACTTTACTTTGAATATGAAATGATGGGAGGAAAAATAAATGAACTGATATTCCTCCTCACAAACTGGTTAACACCACCAAAGGTGGTGACATACCCTCTGCTGGTGTACTGAGCTAGCAAAAGTAGTGTAGCATCTGCTACTTCATCTTGTACTGGCATCTTGCTTTGTACTCTCTCAGCTTTCTACAAGAAAGCATCACTTGATTATAAATAAAATACAGTCAAATTATATTCTCATAATCTGTTAGTCATGTTCACATTTTAATTTCCTTGAGCTTGACTTGATGCTTATTGTTTAGTTTTTTGCTCAATTTCTGCTAGTCAGGACAATCTGGCACTTCTGTGTCAAAGAACATAACATTAATAAAAGCCTCATGGCGCACCATTGTCCTTCCTCCTTATCTGAACTGCTTTCCAAAGCCTGCTGTTTACCATTAAGGATGGGCCAAACACCAAGCACATGAAGGAAAATTCTGTGAACATTGATGCATACCAGTAATTCTTGGCTTTCTGGCTGAAGGGGACCAGAACTGTCAAGCAGACCTGACAAGCGTATTGACATGGACAAGCTTACAGAAATTTAATTTTCTACAAAATAGTTCTCCACGTACAATGCTAGAAACTGTACATTGTTGAACAAATATTCTGACAGGAATTGAGTAATTACCTTCTCTCATTGTCCAAGAGTTTAAACAAGCCTCTGTAAGCGAACCCATTTACTGAACAAAAATTGTTTCTTTAGCTTTTTCTGCAGCGTTCTCATTTTATTGCTATCATGGTTATTGCCATTATAACTAGTCCTATTGCTTCTGCTGTTGTGCCATAGTCACGATAAAAATCAGATGCTCTTTAAGAATTCTTATTGTAAGAAGAAAACTCTTGCAATTCAACTTCAGAAGGATCCCCCTTCTTCTGCTGCTGATCTTTTACTCACATATATATCTTTGATCTGTATCTCAAGGACACCCCTGACCTTTTACAGCCAAATGTCACAGCCTTAGCAGCCAAGGTTAAAAATGATAGATCAAGCTGGAGAAGAATATTGCTGTATCATGCATTTCTGTGTCATGTATCTTCAAGTTAAATACTATTGATACTTATGCTATGCCATCTTCCTTGTTATATATTTATGCATTGCCTAAAACACTGGATTTCTAATGAATGGTTAAGACATCTGGATGACAACAACACAATAGGATTCTTACACAAACTTTGATATTCAAATGGCAGACATGTTCCTTTTAAAGCTATTTGTTTGGGCAACTGCTGAAGTGCGAAGTGTATAGCTGATTTACTTTGCTAGGAAAAAATCTCACTGTGGATCTGCCACTTCCATATATAACTAATTACAATTTGCTATTCCATTTAAAATCTGTTTGAGGCAGAAACAAACCCATGTCTTAACACACTGACACTTGCCTTAAGAGGCCAGTGTAGGGATTGTAGGGATCCAGTAATATTACGAGCCTTAAAGAGTTAGTCTTTTCGTAAAGGTACATCAAAAATGTATTCACCATGTTGGGGAACATTTTGGCATGACCTCATGCTGGAAGCAGCTGCTTGATTAGAGTGATTTCTGGAAGACATTTGTCTGTGTTCTGCTTCAATGCATTCCTTTTTTTTCATCATTATGCTAGAGGTGTGCTTCAGCTGCAAAGAGCAGATCTGTATTCAGACTTCTTCAAAGTTGGGGAGCGTTTGATGTCGAAGGGCAAATGAAGGTTCTGCACAAAATAAGGTTGCAGGTGACGGCACGTAGCAATTACTATGAGATGCAGGATAAGAGTTCCTTGAAAAATGTTGATGTTCTGATTCTTTACTTTGTTTACGGCTCTAGGGATGAGTTTCAAGAGGCAAAAGAGTGGAAATAGGGCAGGATATGTCTCTGTTGGGCAGTCTTCTGTCCCAGATGTTCTTCCAGACTTCTTTGTTTATATATGCCCACATCTTATTTTCTGCCACAGTAAAAAAAATATTCCCAGAGAAAGCAAATATCCTCATGGTCTCTGGAGGCAAAATCAATGCAGTGCATCAGACTGTGGCTTTGAAGTCCCAGCGCAGACTGGAGAATGGGCTTGAAGTGGAATTGATCCACAGACAGGAATGAGAGGGCAAACAAGCACAGATCCTGCTGGCTGCTGCTCTTGCTACTGACATTGAAGGAGACTGGCAGGTTCACAGCAAGATGTGCGGCACTGACTGGAAAGGACCTGAGGAGGCTGTGCAGAGCCTTCAGCAGCTGGAAGGAGCCCAGGGGAAGAGGAAGTCCTGAAGGGAATATCGAAACAGGAACATGAGCAAGATGCTAACGAATGCAGGATACTACACTATACTACAGGATAAAACACACCGCGATTTTGGCTTTATGTCCGTTAATTACCAACCCTGGTATGTGCAAACTTAGCTGCTTTTACTCAGTTTAATATCAGCAATGTAAGGAATCTAGGCAGCTCTGCCTCTTTTTCCTTTGCTAGCACTATACTTCAATGGTTCTTATATTGTTGCTTGTTAGGCCAAAGACTCATTTCAGACAACAGCTCTACCACCACTCCTTACAAGCCACAGGAGAAAGAGCATTGCTGGGTGCTGCAGCCTAATTGCTCAGTGGAAGCTGCGTTCCCCAGAAAGATCCACCTGATGTTTCTGGAGAGCATGCTCAGCTATGCCTCACTGATAGGCACAGCAGAAAGTACTGCCTTTGCCAGGATTAGAGCTTGGGGCCGAGTCTGTGCTTCTGGACAGGACTGTTGGGACATCCTGGGTGGTGCAGAAAGGTGGAGAGGCCCACTTTTTGCTGCCTGCTCAGCCAGCCCCCAGGTACAGCAGAGCAGAACAGCTTCTCCTGCTCATGGCAGAGAGGCTTGTGAAGATCCCTATTTTCTGCTCAAGCTAGCTCACAGGTTTTGTGTATGATTTTCACATTAGTCACACTGTTTCATTATTGGTACCTGAGAATGAGATTAGCTGCCGTCCCCCATCAAAAGCACTGAGCTCTAAAATAGTTCCACAGTGCACAACATAGCGCCAAGTGCCAACGTATGCATTATTTTCCTCTCCCAGTGTATCTGGAACAAGCCATACTGAATGATGTGTCACACATTAAGAACAAATTTATTCTGATGGAATTCCAGGAAACCAGCTCCAGTGCCCTCACACTGACTGAAAGCGCATGATGTGTTCTAATAGCTATAGGCAGGGCAAGGTAAGTATGTAAAAGGGTCATCTAATTAGTTGTTCCAGAAGGACCTGAAGTGTTGTTACACAAATGGCGTGTTTCTGACAGGCTTGAAGGTATCTAATGATTTATAACACTAGAAGAATTTTGACATATTCAGCCTAGAAAGGCTGTGAAGTTTATGAGACATCATTTTAAGTTTCTTTACTGAGGGTTATTGAAACTTAAACTAAATTCAAGAGAAGACCATGTTACAAGCCATCTTAGCCTTTAAACAAGCTCCTATTTTTGGGGTAGACTGATATCTGCAGGTTCAAATTGTTTTGGTTGCATCTTCCAGTCCTACAAAATGAGGAAATCAACATCTTAAATACAATAATACAATTGTTCTAATTCATGTTTTAGAATAATTGCAATTATCTATGTGCAGTGCAACAGCTACGCAGCTTACTCACTGAGCAGGGCCCCATTATTCACAACATGCTACAGTTAGATCTTGTTGTGTCTGCATAAGTCAGACAAAATGTGTTTGCATTTCACCAATTTACACACTGTATTAAGGTGAATGTGAAGATATATCGGTTTTCTGACCAACAGCATTTGGAACCGTCTGACAGGATTCTTCTGCAATGCCTCTCAGATTTCCAGTTACACATGCTTCCTACAAGTCTTTCTTGAAATACAGGATTTCTAATTGTGCCTAGCAGCCAAGTCTGAGTGCCAATCAGATCCTCAAAACATGTGACTCAGGAGAGATTTTTCCCAGTGCACCAGAAGTATCAGATATTCCTGTGGTGGTGAGGGGAGCTGAGAGGGAACCAGGAAAAGCAGCACTTGGAACTGAAAATCAACCCAGTGGCCAAAAGCTTTCTCCAAACTTCTTAAATCATTTAATTTGGAAGGCTGCTCCAGCCAGATGAATAAGATGGTATAACACAGTGTTTTCTTGTCTTTTTGAAAGCAGCTAAGAGAAACAATTAGGGTTCTTAAAACAAAATTTAGGTATGTAAAGCTTCATGCAGAGGGAGGTACCTAAAGTGCTGTGATACAAAGCAGTGTAATTATACCAAAGCATTTCAGACATTTAAATGTCAAGATGAGGAGGTGCTAAATGTAGTTAATAATACAATGATGTTTTCTGAAACAAACAAACAAAAAAGATGTAAAGGTAAAATACAAAATAATTAGTTAACATCATAATAAGGATTAGCTTTTAGCAGCTGCTTTACATCTTCAAACTATTGCTAAATTATTAAATAATTGATACCAGATCCTCCACATGCTAGCTCAGTGCAGAGTTGCAGGGAGGGTGCCAGCAGAATGCTGTTGTTGGCTCAGTAGGTAGACAAATGTTGCAATACGAGTGGTAGGAAGCAGTGGTATTACCATATACAGCACAGTACCAGGCTCTCTGAGTACTGGTTCTAGCAGTGGTAACCTTGCCTTCGAAAGGGTATAATTGCTTTTATGGGGATGCCTTACATGGAAACCAAAATGGTATCAAGCTTTAATAATTAAATTATAAAGCAAGTCAGAGGAGGACAGATTTGTTCTCAGTAGAACACAAGAGACTACTTGCTTTGGTGACCTAATTGCTGCAGTTTTAAAAAAAAATTATTATGATAGCTGATTAAAAGGAGTCAGGAAGCTTATTCACATTCACCAAGAGCACACAGCAAATCAAGCTTTATGACTTGAAATCAACTTGATGCTTTGTCCAGATCAAATTAAGAAAGGAGGTCACCAAAGTAACTTCAGAAGAGCACTTGAGACTGGAAGTATGAGAAATGAACAGCAGAACTGAAATGAGAAAGGTATAAGGGAGAGAGAAGCCATTTTCTGCTCCTACCATTCATTTTCATGAGAGGCCAGTAAGCAAAGAGAGAGGGGAGACTCAGGAGCAAGAAACCACAACAATCCATTGTCTATAGCTGTATCAAAAATACATTCATAAGAATGAGTGGACAGCAGCGACAGGAAATCTTTGGCAAACACCTACCCAGTACTATGCAGGATGCTGCTGAGTCCAGACACCATCAGGGGAGCTCATTTTTTTGCCTGTTTGAAGAAAAAATGCCACAAAGACTACAACAAAGTTACATGACTGACATTACAGGCAAACAGCAGTTTCTCCATAACGTACATAGGTATTCAAGGCCTCACTGTATATACTGCATTTCCAAATAAAAAGTGGTAAAATACATTAATGGTGAAGTCCGCAAAGGAGAGTCTGGTGCACTGTTGCAGCCTGTTGTGCCCTGACAGCCTCATCCTCCCTCCCTCTGCATAGGCAGGATCTCCTCAACTGAAATAGGGAGGTTTTTGGCATGTAAGAGTCAAATTCCTTTGTCTCGGGTGAAAGTCTGTGTTAGTCTCTCCTGTTTCCTTGGCAGTCAAGAGAACAAATTCCTCTGACCTCTCTTAGGTGTATCCTTCAGGAGACTAATTGCTGTCTAGAAGTACTTTCTCCCTGCCCACTGTGGAGTGGATTCAGGGTGACTGCTAATTTTTAGTTGCCCAAGTTAGGGACTATGACTCGTGAGGAGTGGCAGCACCAAGCTATTATGCAGAACTGGGAGCCCATTACGGTTAGAAAGCAGGGAAGAGAGAAGCAGGTGAAAGCTCTTACCCTTTAATGTGATCTGCCCACGGCTCTTGTAAGGATTCCTGACAAGAAATCTTCCTTTGCGATTAAGGTCCTACATCTCTTTGTTGCTTTGCACACTTGGGTGCCAGCTGGGTGGCACACCACAAGCAGAGAGGAAGCCCCTGCTCAGAGTAGAGCTGCTGAGAGGCAATCAACTGGGAGACAGGAGACGTGGGGAGGTTATGAGCTGTTGGTCTAGCTGTTCCCAAATAGTTTACGGTCTCCTGGCACAGTAAACTACCATATTTCAGGTTACCTTTTTAGTGCCAGTGGGGGATAGACAAGTTAGTTCAGAGCCTGTCCTGCTTCACTTGACGCACACGAGGGATGCTAAAAATGTCTTCCACACTTACATACATACACCACAGGCAGGATATTTGCTCATTGCCATTAAATAACTTTGCTGTGATTCCTGCTATACAGAAAATGTCTTAAAGGGAGATTTAATGGCATGTGAATACCAGCTGGACAGCTTAACAGTCTGTAGTGCAAAAATACATTTGGAAATGTGACTGTTATCAGCTTTTGGTATGTTGAGAGTGCAGCAGCAGCACACTCCTCAGCATCTTCACACTTAATAGTCCACAAATGTTGCTGTGGTACTCTGCACTGAATGTTTGTTCTGAAATACAGTCTTGTTAAACATTTTTCATGCACCCTTCCTGAACCTGGACTGAGTTTTTCGAAGATGGCCATGGGAGATGGCTGTTTCCTAAAGATATGTATTGGAAGTTGTCCTTTGTATTTTCAAATGTCCCTGTATGGGCAATTTATGGCAGCTGCTTACAAATTCTATTGAAACTTAATCAAACAGGCAACTTTGTATGTTAAAAAAAAAATACGTAGAGGAGGTACAACATTTTTAATGAGGCTTTTCCATTGGTTTATGTGACTTCTGCTATTTTGTGAAATATGCCCTGGCCATTACAAATTCTTTTTATTGAGAGAGGGAATCTTGGCCAGGGCCCCAAGGTTATTACTCACTCTATTCAAAGGGTACTTGGGGGATCTTTAATTTCCAACTGGAGAGCTGGCAGAAGGACAGTAAGTTTAACATTTCTTCTGAAGGATGACACCTCTGAAAGTGCCACACGCTGCTTATTACTGCAGTACACTGGATGGGAGCCAAGGTCCCAGTATGGGACTTGAACCCGCAAGTAGTTGGCTGTAAGGCAGACATGCTACCCACAGAGTCACAATGACACCTGGTAGCATCTTAATTTAATAGACCACTTTTTTTCAATGGCAGTCTCTTGTCTTGCATTTTTATGGTCTGGATCACTGAAAGTTTATGTTTCACTTCGACATGCATCTATGGAGAATGACATTTTGCTTTCCTGCCTGTATTGCTGTTGGCAATTGTGAACAATATACTCTTGAATAGTTATGTCCATTTAACAGTAAACAAAGACTTAACATTTCATAACTGGTTCCTTTAAGCTCCTTAAAGAGATTTTTTAAAGTTAGGGTAAGAAAAATTCCAACTTGTTTTAAAAATAGGCTGGGGAAACATCTGAGTCCACAGAAGGCCACTGGATCCATGAATAGTCATACCATTTTCAGATGTTTCAATAGATCTCAGAACTGAAGACATCCAGCCTCAAACGCTAAAGCCAAGCTTTTTGAAAACCAAAGACTTTGTTTCCTCTTGTGTTTGAATGTTCAATTTGAGATTCCTTATAAGTGTGGTGCTAGCACTTTCTGAAAATCAGATGTCTTTAAGGTACCTGAATCTGTGTTCCAAATAACAGGTGCCAAAACCACTAGTTACTTTCTGGCATTTAAATTTGGGAATGTGAGTCCTTCTATAATGTGTCTCATTGTTCGAACTTGTAGCAACCAGGTGACAGATTTGCAGAAATGGAGGCAATAAAAGCAGAGCGTGATGAACTGGGCACCTCCTGGGCTGCTGCAATAAAAGCAGAGGGTGATGAAGTGGGCACTTCCTGGGCTGCTTCAGCCATTGTATGCGTGCTGAGCTGACATTCCTCTGCACTGTTAGTTACAGGTTAATGAAACCTCCTTCTTAAGCACAGCAAGTTTTTCAACACAGTCATCACAACTAATTTCTGCAAGTGAGGTAGTTTGGTTCCCTGGACATCTTTTTGGCTACTTGGTAAGAACACAATGGCAAAATCTGCCATTCTGGATGAAGAAAAACCAGCACCCGAACCAGCATAAGCAGGGTCTGAGTTGGGCTGATGGAAGACAAAGACATTGCTGGGGGTGAGGGTCTTCATGTAGGGCAGCATGGAGGAGTAGGAGCTGGATGAGCTGGGGCTGGGAGAAGTGAGCGGTGTGGCAAGGACAGGGGACAATTGGCGCCATGATCAACGTTTCCCATTTGTGGATACAGGTTGTTGGGAAGGCCATGGAGGTAGGTTGTAGCATAGGCTTGCTGCATTATCTGGGGTATTGGGGCAGCGCTGGAAACACCCAGGACAGAGCTCCCTGGTCCATATGCATGGTCTGGCACAATAAAACAGCTCTTCTGCCAGCGATGGTACCAGTGCTGCTGCCAGGGGCTCTTTGTACATTTGCTTTTCTTGGCTCTTGATCTGCATAAGGTTGGGCACCCCTCGCATAAGCACAGATCCAGATTTGCAGATGTCTGGTAATGGAGCTGAGGGAGCACTGCCCCAAGCCCTCACAGGCCCGCGGCTCTTCTTGCTTAAATGAGCTTCCTTGTATTCGAGTGTTTGCATAATCCAGGATTAAACTGTGAGAGCTTTACAATGTGTTTGCCCTCCAGATCTGAAAGTTTATTTTTGACCATAGCTAATAAATAGTTAATACTCACATTTGATTAAAAGAAACCTTTGCTAAGAAAAAAACAAACCCAAAGCAAAACTCATAAACTCCTTAAATATCAGAGAGATTTAAATATATATATATATATAAAAATAAAACATTAGTGCACTCAACGGAAAATAATATCATTTTGATCTCAGCTAGAAAATATATTTGTCAGCACTTAAAGAAAAATATAAGCAATTCTGTCAGGTAACTAACAGGATTTTTATGACTGGTGAAGATGATACCACTTCAAAAGTACCACCACTAATTCATCTGTTTGTTTGAAAGCATCAGTTCAAACATGACACGTTCCTAACTGCAAGAAGTTGATGGGATTTTTAGCTAGGTGGAATTTCTCCATGTGGCTGTCGGCCCCCGCGTGGACACCAGTTCTCCCAACAGCTGATGTACAAAATAACCTTCCAATGGTGTCAGAGACTCCATAGCTTTTGTGGCATCCCTGTGGCCTCCAAAGCTCTAGGCAGGCATGGAGTTCCTCTGTGTAGCTCCAGTGGGGATATTGGAGTCATCTGCCCTAAGACAGGCATCAAAAATTAGCATGAGCTGGGTGCTTTTCATAGGTAAAGGGGGAGAAGAGGCATCTTGAGAGGGAAACTCATCTCATTCCAAGATCCCCAAGATCTGAGCCATCCTAGACACCAAAGCCAAGTCCAATGAATTACTCTCTGATGGTAACTGTTTTTCTCCACTGGCCATAAAGAAGGCATGAGGTCATTAACACTGATCTGGATAACCAACTTTTAGTTATTTGACGTTAGATGAGCCAGCCTATAGTCAGTATGAGGTATTTGAAAGATGTATGCTTCCTTAGCAAACCACATTTCTGAGAAGAGAAACTTTATCTTTTTAAAACAGAGTTTACACTCCTCTATTTTTTCTTTTCTTATTCTTGGCATTAAAACTGTCATAATAACAATGTCATCAGGGATGATCTACAAAGAAAAAATCAGAGGAGGAAATTTACTTAGAGATGAAATATTGTGTGTGGTGCGTTCTGTCTTGTGGTCTTCTGGTTGTCTTGCAGGTGAAATCTGGTCTGCACTATTAATAAGGCCATTAATTACTACAAATAATTAATAAATATTTTTAGAAGTCTTATTCCCTCATTCTTTTCATAACAGTTTTAAGCATCCTTCACAACTCTGCATATGCTCTGCCACACAGTGGGGTGATATGGGATGATATCTGAGATGTGAACAGTATGTCTTCTTCAGGCATCTAATTAAGAAGTACGTTTGCCAGCAGATTTCATTATTGAGAAGTCACTCAGAGATTCATATAATTGTTACAATCAAAAAAGAAAAGTAATCAAGAAATGAACTGTTGGACAAACATTTACCTATGAGTCCATTAATTAGTTAACCAGGCAGTTCAAAAGTAATTCTCACAGCTTTAATATGGAAGCTATTGAATGACAATGTGGCTATTTTAATTCCATTTTGAAGTGGTTATGATGCTACCAGTTCCCAGAAGCTCCATTCATTTGATATTTCTCTGAAAATCTTAGCTTGGGACTAGATGAGAATTCTAGCTCCAGTTTAGAAAATAATAGGAAGACCACAGAAGCGAATATTGAAACCAGGACTAGCATCCCAAGAATTCTTAATTATAGAAGTTAAATAAAAAGAGGCAGATGTTATTTTTAGTCTAATAGTTTATAAGCAGTCCCCGATACATGAGGGATGAACTGATAACCTGTATGTTGCTTTTTTTTTCACATGGGGTTGTCAATTCTTCAAAGGAGAATAAAGAATAATAAATGGGAAGGGTGTATTAAATAGACACAAGCTGCTCTGCAGAAATATGCGGGTATGGTGTATGTAGTAATGTGCCTCAATGTCACTGACGTTTACAGTTAGAGCATTAAACAGCTTTGAGAGTCTGCTCCTCAGTTCCAAGGCATACATTGCAAGCCATAGAAAAAGGAAATGCTTCTTATAAATCACAGTGTCACCAAAAGTGCAAAAATGACTGCATTTTAGCCTAGAGTGAAAAGATTATAGTTAATGCATTAAGTATGAAATCTCTTAAATTCAGAATTTTTCACTTCAGCAGCTCTCAGGATGTGTGAAGTTTTCTTGTTTGTCTTTAGAAAGAAAAAATGGCCATGGGCCTAGATTGTTACTCTCTAATTCTCACTACCATTTCTTTAACTTGGTGTTCAGGTCTGTAGAATATGTACTTATTTTCATTGGAAAACACATTTCAACATCTGGGAGTCATTTGAAAGAAAGTAATCAGCTTTGTCCTTTTTTTTAGAGTATCTTCTGTTAATATTTAACCCATAACTGATTGCATGATTTACCAATTTAACCCTGACCAACTTGTGAAATTTATCATCTTTGGCTGTTACTACACAGATCTATCATGGTAACAGAACTTTTTTCAAATTATTTCTGTACACAATGCCGTTCTTGTCTATGCCAGGCTACTCCATTCATGCCTCTCTTCTGGTCAGCAGGGCTAGCAGTGAGAATAGGATTTCCCTAAATGTGGTGGAACCTCTTTAGGGTGAAGGTTATTTTTTGATTGTAAAAAAAACCTTCTTTTACAACACTGGGCCAAATCCTTACTTTCTACACTAACTCCTATGTTGTCAGTCTTCACTCAATGTAATACACAGTATTATATGGTATAACGTAACTCATGAGAACCTTAAATTGGATCAGATAACATTAAAAGGATGCAAGGGTGATTATAAATATGAACACTGCAATTCTGCTGGGGTCTGATCCCAGGATTTTGTTCATCACTGTTCCCCAGATTTTGCAGGACTGATCCCCAAACAGTTTCCCATTATTTTTCAAGACTGTGGTGGGCCAAAATCAGGACTCATGGAAGTCAGTGTCGGCTTTGTCTTACCCTCACTTCCGCTACCCCTCTTCTTTGACTGAACTGCAAGGTTGGAGAGGGACTGGGAAAAAAAGCCAGACAGAGCAACATAGCAATAGAAAGGGCGATATACGTCTTTTAAATAAGGTCTAGGAAAGGTCAAATAGTAAAGAGGTGAGAAAAAAATAACAAAATAAAAGGGCAGGTGCAAGTGAGAGAGCTATTAAATCAGAGATGAAATCAAATTGGGGAATAAATCAAATGATAAGAGTCTAGACAGAAGAAAAGGTTGCAGGCCCTAAAAGTGCTGGGAGAAAGAATATGTCAGTGAAGACAAGACAAATCAGGATTTGCACACATCTAGTGCAAGAGTGCCCAACAGAGCACATCTTACAGAGGAGGGAAATGCAGAGGGGAAATTTATCTGCTGTGTCCAGGTGAATGTGCAGAAACAAGATCAAAATCAATTTGTTGCTCGATGCAGAAGGACCATTTCTGATTGCTTAAATATTGAGTCTCGTGATGGAGGAGAGCAGCATCCTCCGCCCAGACAGAGACCTGGTACTGACAATAATACCAAATGTTCATGCCCAAACGGCGAAGGGGGGAGTTGAGGGAGTTCCCCAGGCATAAATCATGCTATAGTAGTTAAGTAGAAATTGACTCTCCCTTCCTTCAACACTAATACCACAGGCATGCTGGGGTATGATTTAATCTGTTTTGACCCCAAACTTTTGTAAAGATAAATTTCTGTGCATTTTTGGAGAGATGTCTTTCACTTGAAGGTAAGAGTTGCGGTGGTTGCATGCATGGAAGATGGATGGTTTCTTTGTTGTCTGATCCACAGAGCAGTTGCACTGTAACCATGCATATTGTTGTCCCTGTAATTGCATCCATCATACCTTCTGTAAAAACAAACAAGTGGACTCCCAAACTCACTTAAAACTAGATAAAAAACTGTGCTTTGGCAATGTGACAGATACTTATTGCCAGCGAGTAGCCCATAACTGATAGGAAGGACAAGGATTAGGGTGGATTTGTAAACCATAAATTGCAGAAATCCACTCGGAGTCTCCAAACCAGACTCTTCCCTTAACTTTGCTTGAGTTATGCCAGGGGTGAATCTATCCTTCTGTTGAAACTCAGTGAAACTTTGTGCAATCTTCTTTTACTGTGTCAGTCATTTATGTGTTACAAAGGCTAAAGCTTCAGCAACTCAAAGTTAGCTTGGTAATTTTTTTCCTCCCATTTTGTAGAAGAATGAAATGCTGCATTTTCTGTGGCTCTGCTTTGCTCTATAAAAAAAGTACTAGACGAAATTCATTAGAAATAAGTGAAAATGCTGCAGAAATATGATTATATCCTTGCTGATTTTAAAAGAGCTGAAAACAAAATGCCTCTTCTAATACATATAAAATATATATCCAAAAAGAATTCTAACTCACACTTGTTTTGTTTTTGCCCACAATAACTGAAAGTACAAAGCAATTAATCAAAATTAACTAAAAGCAGAAAAAAAAAAAAAAGATTAGCTAACACTCTAAACTGAATTAGTGCATGGGTACACTAATTCAGCATTAGAACAGATGTGACATTATTCATCCTAATTTACTTAGCCCACATGGATTTTGAATACAGTGCCTAGTGACTAGGGGCAAGCCTGCAGTTTGAGCAGTGCCTTTCTTTGGGGCTATCCTGGCCACATGTGTGTATTTTTTAAACTCCAACGGCAGTGTGTGCAGGAGCAGATGTGATGCTTAGTACAGCATACCCAGCAGCTAGCAAGCTTTAATTGTGCTACCTTAGCATGTCACTGGTGCCCAGGTGGTGCTCTGATCTTCCAGACTTGATTTCTGAATGAGAAAGTCCACACAGGAGCTGAAAGCAATTTAGGTCACAGACAAATGCTCATCGCAGGCAGCTCTGACAGCTGAAGATGATCACTCCCTCAGCTGTTTGCTGCTCCTCATCTGCCTGTATCTTCTCCTTGGACTAAGCAGCCCAAAAGACCAAAACCACTTTTTAAAATTGAAAAACAGACTTTATTTGAACATAAGCTGAAGGAACAAGCTTCTTGCCGTGGAAGAAGTCTAAAAGAAGATGTAGTAGAAGTGAGAGTTTGTAAATGAACTTCCTCCTGCATCATGTCCTAGCAAGACAGAACCACAGAATCACAGAATCACAAGGTTGGAAAGGACCTTCAAGATCATCTAGTCCAACCGTCATCCTATCACCAATACTACCCACTAAGCTACTAAACCATATCTTGTAGCACCTTGTCCAGGCGCCTCTTAAAAACCGCAAGGGTCGGTGACTCCACCACCTCCCTGGTCAGGCCGTTCCAGTGCCTGACCACTCTCTGAGAGAAAAAGTTTTTCCTGATATCTAATCTAAATCTCCCTGTGCGCAACTTTTGGCCGTTACCTCGAGTCCTATCATTAGTTATCTGGAAGAAGAGGCTGACCCCCTCCTCATCACAACCTCCCTTCAGGAAGTTGTAGAGTGCAATGAGGTCTCCCCTGAGCCTCCTCTTCTCCAGACTAAACAATCCCAGCTCCCTCAGCCGCTTCTCATAAGACTTGTGTTCCATACCCCTCACCAGTTTCGTTGCCCTTCTCTGGACACGTTCCAGGGCATCGATGTCTTTCTTGTAGTGAGGGGCCCAAAACTGAACACAGTGCTCGAGGTGCGGCCTCACCAAAGCTGAGTACAGGGGGATGATCACCTCCCTGCTCCTGCTGGCCACACTGTTTCTAATACAGGCCAGGATGCCATTGGCCTTCTTGGCCACCTGAGCACACTGCCGGCTCATGTTCAGCCTTGTATCGATCAACACTCCCAGGTCCCTTTCCTCATCGCTGTCTTCTAGACAGGGGCTTTCTGACAGGGCTGCTCTGACCTTCAGCAACTGAGCAATGTTCTGAGTTGCACCAAATTTTGCAATCTCTTCCGGGTACTCCCAAAAAATCTTTATAATCTCTGCTGGACCTATGTTCCCTACACTTCTTAATGGTGTCTCAGTACTTCAGGCTTTGTCCTCCCTTGCTGTGCCCCTCGTGTTCATCATGTGCTCCATAAACCTCCTATGCCCCACTGGGCTCTGTTGTTTTCCCAGAACCTCTCTTCTTCAGGGTTCCATCTGACCCAGAGCAAAAGAAGCAAGAAGACTTCTGCTGTGCTGCTCCCTTAGAGAAACCTGGCATGCATTAACATATGGTTCCCATGAAGAACTCACCTCACTAAGGGAGAAGGTAGTAAGCTCATCTCACCAACTGTGGTCCAACAGTAGCTTGATTCAGCAGTAAACCCCAATAACAATCCATCTTTATTACCTGTCACCTTATAGAATCATAGAATCATAGAATGGTTTGTGGACCCTTAAAGATCATCTAGTCCAACCCCCCTGCCATGGACAGGGACAATATACCTGGCTTCTGACCAGTACAGTGTGAATGAGACTCTTTTGGACCTGATCTGTCTTGCACATGGTTCCCTGTTGGCACCCAGTGCCACTTGGACTTGCATAGGTAGAGACAGTAATTGTCTGCACCCCTGGTGCATGCATGTCCTGCTATTATATTCTTGTAGCAATGTTTCATGTCCAAAGCAGGAGCTAGTCATGCTAACTGTTCATTTTCTCTCAGAAACCCAGCTCCTATCTTGCACCCAGCTCTTCACAGTGGCTGTTGCTCCTCTCCCTGTGTGTCCCTGCAGCCTTCTTCCTCCAGTTTAGGGTCAAATCTGGAAGCCCTTGGTTTTGTGCTCCCTGAATCAGATGCTCTGAGAATGATGGCACATTCCTGAAGGTGAGACAACCCACCTGATCTATGTTCACATGGGTTTGACGGTTTTCACATCATATTTTCCCTGGTCAGGATGGTTATTTCTGACCACCAAATGGAATCCTTTGGGAGCTGCGGCATCTGTAGCTGGCACTGGTACCTCCAGAAGTGAATCTCTGTGACTTTGGTGAATCTGTATCTAATTTTCCTGCATGTATCCCTGTAAACAAGCACTGTGTTTCAGTTTAGCAACATCCTTAGTAGTGATGAGCATAAAAGATGGCAATACAGAGGAAGACACAGCAGCATAGTGACAGGAGCAGAAGAAATCCACCTGGAAAATCTGACACGCTCTGACCACTGTTTCACGTTTTCTGACTTAAAAATAGGACAGGCGAGAGTACATACTGTATTGGGTTTACGTGGTAAAGGTTTGGTAGCAGGGGGGCCACAGGGGTGGCTTCTGTAAGAAGATTCCAGAAGCTGCCCCATGTCAGATAAGAGCCAGCTCCAGCCGGCTCTAAAAGGGACGCACCGCTGGCCAGACCTGAGCCAGTGAGCGATGTTGTTCGCACCTCTGTGAGAGCATATTTAAGAAGGGGAAAAAACTGCTGCGCAACAGCAGCTGGGAGTGAGAGGAGTGAGGAACAGTCCTGCAGACACCAAGGTCAGTGAAGAGGGAGGGGGAGGAGGTGCTCCAGGCGCCGGAGCAGAAGTTCCCCTGCGGCCCGTGGTGAGGACCATGGTGGAGCAGGCTGTCCCCCTGCAGCCCATGGTGTACCACGGTGGAGCAGATCTCCACGCTGCAGCCCGTGGAGGAGACCACGGTGGAGCAGGTGGATCTGGCCTGAAGGAGGCTGCAGCCCATGGAGAGCCCCCGCAGGAGCAGGCTCCGGGCCGGACCTGTAGCCCGTGGAGAGGAGCCCACGCAGGAGCAGGTGATCCGGTGGGAGCTGCCACCCGTGGGGGACCCATGCTGGAGCAGTTTGCTCCTGAAGGATGGACCCCGTGGTACTGACCCATATTGGAGCAGCTCTTGAAGAGCTGCAGCTGGTGGGAAGCCCACGCAGGACCCATTCGGGAAGGACGGCATCCCGTGGGAGGGACCCCACGTTGGAGCAGGGGAACAGAGAGCGACCATGAAGGAGCGGCAGAGACAAAGTGATACGGACTGACCGCAACCCCCATTCCCCGTTCCCCTGCGCCACTCGGGGGGAGGAGGTAGAAGAGGGTGGATGGGGGGAAGGTGTTTTTAATTTGCTTTTAGTTTCTCACTGCTCTAGTTCGCTAGTTATAGTAATAAATTATACTAATCTCCCTATGTTGAGTCTGTTTTGCCCGTGACGATAATTAGTGAGTAACTTGTTTGTCCTTATCTCAACCCTTAAGCCCTGGTCCATCATATTTTCTTCCCCTGTTTCTTTGAGGAGGGGGAGTGAGCGAGCGGTTGTGGTGGAGGTCACCTGTTTAGCTGGGTGACCACCCACATACATCTAATGTGACTAGAGGAAACAGAGTCAAACTAAGATGATACAGGCAGAAATGGAACAAATGGCAAAGATATCATATGGAAGGGGCACTGTGAGGGCATTAAGAGAAATAAGAGATTAGAAAGGATGCTGTTCCCCCTCAATGGCAAAGTGGTCGCAACCAAGAGCAGATTTAGTGGCCAGTAGCTGAAGCATCTTTTGCCACTTTTCTACTTTTTTATGGTCTATGTGACAATAGTTTATTCTTCTAAGCCACAGAAGCTCAGGCTTACATCCATTCCTACTCCAAGGCAAAACACAAATGAATAATGATGCTTTCCAGAAGTAGGGTGTCAGCGCAGATCTAGTTCTGAAATGGATCCAGCTTCTTGGGGAAAATAGCAAACAATGCACTTAGGTTTGGATCTTTGATGTTGTTTCATTGTTTTCAGTTGATAGTTTAACAACAAATAGTTATTTCTTCCTGTGGAAATGTTATTGGGTACAGATCACTTCACACAAAGGGGTTATTCTCCTGTGCCTGTCTTTCCTTTCCTGTGAAACAGTTAACATTGTTATTTGGAAAAAAAAACAGCTACGTGATGCATTTGAATAGAAGGAAGGAGTGTTGTGACAGCTAGCCAGGGACATAGCAAGGTGCCTAGTATAGTTGTTTTATTGTATGTTGCTCCTTTTGATTCTTCTGCAGAGTTCTGTACAAAGACAGCTGCTGCAGATTGAATAATGCATCTTGAGCATATTAGATGTATCGTGCATATTCAACACTCAAAATAAACATCAGATTCTCATACTATTGTGAATTGTTCAATAAATTTGGCCCATTGTGTCATTTTCCTAGTGTGGTTTATCTCTTCTCTTCTCTCTTTTGCCATTTAGCATTTTATTTGCCTTTTTTCTCTCTTTAATTTTAAGATATTACAATCATCCCAGTATTGTTCAAATGGAAACAGGACTTCTCTTCTTGCAGAGTCTGCAGGTGAACTCTGGAATAAATGGAATACAGTTGCCGTTGTCTGATATTTACTTGGATCTGAAACTTCATATCATTCACACCTTAACAGACCATATTTTACAATCAGGAGGCCAAATCCATGGCTGGCACAACTCCACTGAACTCACTAGAGTTGAACTGCTTTATTGAGTTGCCTTGTGAACCTAGATATTTTAAGTGGATGTGCTATAGTCCTTGGAGTGGAAATATCAATGCCTTTCAATATAGCACAACTTTAACTATAACCCCAAACTCTTTTATTTCCTCTAGGGCCATTATGTTATTTTTATTAATATGTGGGGAGGGTCTTTTCTCCAATATGCTTCATTAGTCTATGCTGGTAGAGAGGCTGTTCTTTGACTCTATTTCAAATGTAAAATTGGAAGCATCTCTATGACATAACCATTTTATGAGGGTATTTGAAACTGTAACTGTACTTCTGGGAGTGAGATCACATCATAAGCATTGACCAGTGTGGTTATTTCATTGCTGGAAATACTTGGGGGAAATCACTTCTGAGAATTTGTTATTTTAAATGTGTTTCTGTGCTGCATCTCCCACCTACCCGTAAGTTCCAGCCTGGCCTTTAGCTTGTTGGACTGTCCTCCTTCCCTTCCACTCAGTCACGGTTAGCTTCATACTTCTCTCTGATTTTCCGGTTTACAAACGAAAACATTTCTCCGTGGACCTCTGTGTATATGTATGTTCACTAGCCTACCACCCAGGTCTCTCATTTCAGGTCTCAGCTTAAACTCACGCCCATCTGTTGTCACCATCTCCCACTGCTGTCTATTTTAGCCATGTCTATAGCAGTGAATAAGGCTCAAGCACTCATCCACAGTTGTTGATACTGTTTAATTACTAGGCTGTTTCTGCCATGCCAGCCTCCACCTTTTGTAGTTAGAGATACAGGGAACAGCACTGGATGGAGATGGTTTCCAGGGGGCAAAAAGGGTCAAAAAACATTTTCAAGGAGGATGAAGTTCTGATATGTGCACACAAGCTTTTATGTGCCCCTTGCCATCCTGGCCCATTTTATATATTAGCAGACATATAGCTGATTTGTAAATTTCTATGGGGTCTGATTATAATGTTCCTGTTTTGACTGAGAGATGATTACCTGGGCTGGGACTACCCTATAAGTAACTGTTGCATATGCCGAGACAAGAACCAGGATCTAATTTCGGTTTTAGACTACATATGCCTATGATGAAGGACTGCCCTTCTCCCTGCTTTTTGTACAATGTTAATCCAATGAGTACCAATATAATACATGATAACAAATAATCCTATTTTTAAGTCTTAATTAAAGTTACATTTCACCTTTGGAAGAAAGGTTAGACCTAGCTGTTGTTTATTGCTCTGATTTTCTTGCACACCCCTACTGTATATTAATCTATACCTCCAGATGATATATATCCAGAAGCTGATAGATTTTAGAAAATAACTTTTTCATTAAGAGCAAGAAATCACAGCTCAGTTACAAAAATATTTTGAATACTTATTGCCAGTAATAGCTAAAGCCAAATCAATGGTAAAAGGCAAATCTGTTGTTGAACACCTCATAAGCTGAGCTTTATAAAGTAATTTTTTGATGAGTCTGTTTTTCAGAAAAATCCCTGCATTGTTTCTATATGTGCATCCAGATACCTGGATTTCTCTGGATATAGCCTAGCAGAGAGAGGAAGCATCTATACCAAAACAACAAGATAAATGAGTATGCAAAATTATGTAGCTTTTACATGCATCTTGAACATATATCTATAAACTGTGATTAATAACAATAGAGTTAACAGCACCCGTTCTTTAAACAAGCAAGAAACCTTAGATTATTACACAGGAACCTGTGCCCATAACCTCCCTCTCTCCCACAATTGCACAAACTATAAGAGGGCTACTCCACGTGAAGGGCTAGCTAATGATAATAGTAACTATTGAATTACTGATCTTTAAAAAACAGTCTCATCCCCTAGTGCAAGTTATTTGTTCATGTGGACTGCTAGCAATTCTTCGTGAATATGTTTTTTGGTTGGTTTGCTGCCATGAAAAGCAAGTCTTACTCATTTATTCAACAATCTGTGCAAGTTTATCGTCATTTGGTTAATGATTTCCCTGCCAAATTCAGAGAGACAATTGTACTTAACTACAACTTCATTTTAATATCCTATTTAAAAGTCTAATCGAACCATTACTATTTTGGCTTTGATTTGTTGTATCTTTGTGTGTTGTCTTGGAGATTTTGATGTTGCTTCCTTCCAGCTCTATTGACATTTATAACATGGATGGCATGTTTCTAGAGGCATAATAGGGTGGAGGAGTGCTCAGGTTATGCAAGTTCTAAGGGAGACACTTCACTTCTGTAAGATGAAGTGCTCTATTAATGACAATGTTAAAAGAAAATAAGCAACAAAAACTGGAGAGCATGTTGTGGCAATCATGTTCATGGAATTAGCCGTGGAACTTCAGGTTCAAAAAAATGAATACTAAACACAAGAAAAAATAAGTACATTAACATCTGCAAATAATCCTTTCTAGCAGCAAGAAAAATGCACAGATTAATAATAAAAAAATGGTGAGTCAACATGCATCCTCAATAAGGACGTTTGAGTGTAAAATGTTAAAATACCTCTTGTAAAACAGGTCTAATGTTTAGTGAGTACTGGGATGGGGTACTGGCTGGCAAATTGCTGCTGGAGAAGACAGTAGGATCCAATGCAGGATTTCCCAAATTCTGAAATTCAAGAGCATGATCGTCTCATGTATCAGGGGCCCAATTAACAAGATGGTTCTAATGCTATAAAAAAAAATAAAATTCCAGGTTTTGCCTAATCTAATCACAAAATGAGAGATAAGTACAGAAAACAGTGATTTTTACCAGTTCCATTCCTTTTTATTATTGTAACAGCAGCCATGGAAAAGACCACAGAGATGTAGGTGAACTACAGTGACATTATATCAGCTGTCTAGTTTATTACTGGGATGGTCAAACATCCATGCTTTACTTCTGTAACAGAAGTAAGGCATCCATTTTCTCATGCACAGGTTGAGTGATGGTTCTGCCATATTTTATTAACAGATTAGAGAAAATGTTACTCAATGCTTTTATTTAAAATTAGAAGGAAGAAAAAGATTCCCTTCATGTAGAAAAAAGAAAAAGAAAAAGAGAAAAAGAAAAAGAAAAAGGAAGGAAGGAGGGAAGGAAGGAAGGAAGGAAGGAAGGAAGGAAGGAAGGAAGGAAGGAAGGAAGGAAGGAAGGAAGGAAGGAAGGAAGGAAGGAAGGAAGGAAGGAAGGAAGGAAGGAAGGAAGGAAGGAAGGAAGGAAGGAAGGAAGGAAGGAAGGAAGGAAGGAAGGAAGGAAGGAAGGAAGGAAGGAAGGAAGGAAGGAAGGAAGGAAGGAAGGAAGGAAGGAAGGAAGGAAGGAAGGAAGGAAGGAAGGAAGGAAGGAAGGAAGGAAGGAAGGAAGGAAGGAAGAAAAAGTTAAATCTGTTAAATATCCATTGATATTCTTAGGAGCTTAAAGCAATGCATGCATTGCATCTTGGATTACCATAGTTCATACATCATATCAGGTAACATACATCAGTTTTTAGACTGAGATATTTTGCTTTTCTGTGTGGTAAACAATTTCACTTGTCTGTCTATTACGCAGAAGACCAAGGGAAGGCTCCTGTAGCCAGGTAGCCAAGACACAAAGGTACCTGGTGTGCAGCCCAGAGGTCTACTGAAGCATCTCACAGCAAATGAGAAGGTAGAGGAGATTACAGACTGTATCTATATGTGTGTACCTGTAAACACGGAGGATTCTGCCTCCTATGGGAAGCTTGGAAGTTATTCAGCCGTCTGCTCAGCAGATCACTCAGCCCAAATATAAACAATTTGGACAGCATATAAAGGGGATTTCTCTTGTTTTCTCTCCCACACACATTAAAAACTAATCTTGAATTTGAGGTCTTTCATTCAAAACTATAGTCCAGGCTACAGTCCCTACTGGGAACTGACATAAAGCATTACCTATAAAAGTGATTAAAGTGTTGGTATCTGCATGTACTTCTGAGCAGCTGGTCTATATTTGATGTATATCTCTGTTCCTGGCTCCATTATAGAAAGGGACAGTACAGAATGAGCTAACTGGCAGAAATCTCTGAGGATTTTCCTTTGATATCAGCAGGAATTTTAGCAGAGTTTTCTTTCTTCTCTGCCTGTGTGGAGAAAATCCTGGCATGCTTGAACCTGCTGTGCTTATGGCCACATTCATCAGTGCTGGAATCTGCTGGGCATTTTGTAAGTGCTCAGGAGCACCTCAGGGAAGCCAGGTTTCTCAGCCTGCTGGTGTTGGCAGTCCTGGTGGTAGCACCGGCTTCAGGTCCTTCAGTGCATTAGAGCTCAGTTTGCTTTTAGGAAAACATACTTGATTATCTTCTTAACCCTTCACTTCGAGATATTCTTCCTACCAGCTGTTATCCTGTCCTGCAAAGTGCTGAGCACTGTCAGCTATCACAGGGCTTTAGCTGGACAATTAGTTCTTTGCAGTGCTCCTGCCACATGCCACCACCAGAGTCAGAAGCTGAACAGTTTTGTCCAAATAGATTTATCCTTCCACTGTGAGGAAATAAAATATTCAGAGTAGATTATGTTAGCTGTCTGTCTGAGTTGCTTTTTCCCATCCAAATAGATGTCCTATTTTTCACACAAGCCAGCAGCCTCCCCCAGTTTCATTACCTGTATCCATCTTAACACTATTTAAATAAAAGGAAAGGCTTTAAAATGTGAGAGAACAAGCCTAGATATTTTCCCATGGGGCACCTCTGAGCTCAGTAGTATCTTTGCTTCAGTATTTTTTCTGCATCTCTTTCAAGCTAACCACATCCAGACTGTGGACATGCCAGGAAATGCCATTCTGAGGCTAATTTACTGGTACTGAAAATGTTATTTCCAGAACTGTCACTTTCCAAGGGAATTTGAGTATCCACAAGTGTTTCAACTCTGAGGATCCTTTTTCTGACATTTGGGATCCATCTGCACTCCAGTCCAGCTGGAACCAAACAGGCCCCATCCATCTGTAATCTCCCTGAAACTGTCCAGGACTGTCAAGGAAATTGCACTATGACCACACTGGAACCAGTGTTGGTGTTGGCTGGTATGGTTCAATGGTTTGTGTAGAAAGGGATTTAAATGAGATCATTTCACTACTCTTTTGGTAAATTCCATTGGGAAACAGCTGGAGGCAATGATTTCATTGCCTTATTATTACTTGTATTCTAGGACACAATAGAAGCAGAAAAGAATAGGGGTTGTGTCAGAATTTTATGTAAAATTGTTCTCTCCTGTCCAGGCATCAGCAGCACTGGGTCAACAAAATACTGATCAGACCTGAATCCCACAGGCAGGCTAAAAATGGAAGGGTGCATCAAATAGGGCTCCACAGGGGCTGTTCTTGGCTTGGTATTTTCATTAACAGATGATAGAATAGAGATTTTACAGATGTCAGAAGCCCAGAAGGGACAGCAAGGATATTTATTGCCAGACAGCCCTTGAATGCAAAATAGTCTTGACAAACTGGAGGCCAGTATGTTACTCATCTGGCAGAAGCACTGGGTAATAATACACCTAGGCAGAGTTGATCATCTACACAAATACATTATGTGGACTGGACAGCTTGGTAGAGCTGGAGGTTACAGTAGATCAGCATCTGAACATGAGTTAGTAGTATCAATCTGTTGTATGATGTTCTTCTCCTTTGCAGGCAAGTACAAGCAAGCGTAGCTGGAAAGACAGGTGAAGCTGTCTTTCAGACTCCATATAGCCCTATTAGGACTCATCAGCAGATTTGCCAGTTTGAGGCAGTTTGAGAAAGATGGTGACCAAAGGAAGAGAGGCCAGAGGAAAGGAACTAAGAAAGATCAGAGATCTAGCAAAACCAACTAATTGGGTTGACTGAAGGAACAGATGATGCTTAGTGTGAATAAGAGATAATAGAGGGGGAAACAGTAACAGTCACTTAGGTATCTAAAATGCTGGTGCTGAGTGTGATTAATATAGACTTGTGTCTTGGTCATGAAGTAATAGGTTAAACGGCTACAGAGAAAAATGAGAGTAGACATTTGGGAAAAAGTCTGAAGTTGTACAGATAGGAAAGAAATAGATCATCTGCTGAGGCAGTGAAATCTCCAGCTGTACAGATCTTTAAAACAAGGGGAATAAACAGATTTCAGATAGGACATGGTTAGAGCTAATCTTTGGGAGTCTCCGACTCTCTGATCTTTCCAAGTTGGAGTAACATGGCCATAGTCTCAGCAACATCCATGAATAGCAGCTTTCCTGCAGTAAAACTTAAACGAATCACTGTACTTCAGGTCCACTCCTAAACCTGTCAAAAAAAAAAAAACAAAAGCCTGAAGTGAATTAAGATTTCAAAAAGAGGATAATCTTTCAAGAAAAAGGAATCTGAGATCAATGATCAAAGGAAGGTGAGGTTGCTATTTATTTTAGAAGGATGAGATTGTCTCTGGCTCTACAGAGGTAGAATGGGAGAGTGGCACCTTCCTGTCTTGCACCTTATGTTTCCGTACTTAACCAAGACCCAGATCTGTTTCTTTTGCTGAGAAAATAAAAAGACTTTTTAAACCTATAAAAATAGAGGGATTGGCTAGACACTTTCCAGAGCTGACATCCTGTAAGAGATAATGTTTACTAAGCCAATACTCTCCTTTGCTGTACAAAACCCACTGTAGATTAGTGCTTGTCTTGGACTCATAGTGTTATTTGGGATCGGTCAGCTGTATATCCTCTGGGATGTGTTCTGGTCCTAAAGATTAGTCAAAGCATATCCTGAAAGGAAAATAATTCCACTACCAAGCAGGACAAAATAACCCAGCCAAAGAAACAAAAACTTCATAGAAATCTTCGAATAACTTCCTCAGGGGAGAAACAAAAGGCTCCATAAACATGTCTTTCTGCATGTTCCTGAAAGTCAAGTTTTCTGTGGTCAGGTGAAAGTGCATCATTTGGTAAGTCAGGTAAAATGGAGCTACTCTGCCATGATGGTGTCTGGACCAGGTGACAGTGCAAGCTATTTTGGAGTGCATTGGGGATGTTGGGTCTGCCTCCTTCAGAGCTGAACGAAAAATTTCTATTGCCATGCAGAGATCCTTAGTCAGGTTCTTATTGGGAAAAATTGGGACTGAAAGAGCCAGGAAGTACTTGAGGACCTTCCTCCCAAAAGAAAAAATAATCCTATATAAATAATTCATGTCCCTTTTTAAACTGTATGGATAATGAATGACAGTCAGTGTGACAGTCAGTGCCTTACAGATGGGATCCACAAGAGGAAATTACTCCTGCAATCCACTGATGCTTCTCCTTTGGAGGGCTGCTGATTTGTTTAGATTTATCATTTACATACTTCCAGCCCCTCAACTCTTCTGTGAATTGCCAGCTCTACCTCCTCTTTGCCCAGAGCTGGTGGTCCACCTCTAAGCTGTGTGAAAAAATTTGCCCTCCCACAAGTACAGTTTTGGTTTTTGTATAGGCAGTGATAAGTGTCGAGTGTGAAAGACTCTTTGATAATTTAATTCACTTTGCTGAATTATGATTCTGCATGCACCATTAGTTCAATCACAAACCAGCCACACTAAGAATTAGGTCTGTTTTGCAACATGAGGCAGACAAGGCTGTTCACTGGATTAGTCAAGGGTGTTTAATGTTACATTTGTTGTTGAGTTTGAAAACAAACACATGTGCACTGATGTACAGCAATCTGAAAGTTCCATGCAAATATAACAGCAGTGGCATCTTGGGGATCCTGGGCTTCTGTTCAGAGATGGAAGTGACAGAGCAGCAGCAATGCGGAGTGAGAGTCTTGCATAGCTATGCAAGTTGTACCAGGCAGGAGCTGCAGGCAAAGTGGCTTTCCCTGACTTTGTAGGAAATCAAAGAACTCAAAAGTGAAAAGCGGGAGCTTCCATCACGAGGAGATGTCTGAGGAGCAGTGGGTTGAGATGAAGAATATGAGCAAGTGCAGTTCAGGAGGGACATCACTCATCTGAATACAGGCTTGAAATTTTGAAAGAGGAAGTTCCACATCACTGGATTACATTTTGTATTGAATTCTGATCAACTTTCCCTTCTAATAATTTCCCTTGACCTTTGTGTCAGAGGAGTAATCTCAACTTCTCCCTCATCGCTTCTCTCTCATCACTTTCACGCCCCATTTTAACACTTGCTCATGAGAGGTTGGCTGGGAAACCAGAACCAAACACCACCTAACTGTGGCTGAGTGCCAGCCTACAGCTACAGTCCAATGCATATATTGCTTAAGAACCTCTCCAATATTTATTTTGGAGAGAATCATCCTGGTATTTTCAAAATTAAGTGGTAAAGGATTTAGCATACCCTCTTTTACTTCCCTCTTGGAGCCAGAATTTTCAAAAGGAAGTCCCCAGTCAGAAAAGTGTACTTGGCAGGGAAATTACTTTGAACCTCTAGTATGTTGTTCACTTATGCTGTTAAAGCCCAGCCTGGTCAAGGGGGAAAGTCAATAACTTTATTTTTGAAGAGAGCTGCATGACATGGAGAGGGGTGAGAACTCAGTGACAACAGCTCAGAGTTATCTCAGCACTCCCCTTATCAAAGAAATGGCACGAAGCCATTTTGACCGATAGGAAAAGGCAAAGTCGCCCCACTCGATACCCTGTGACAGCACTAAAAAATGAAAATGTTTGCCATTTACGTATGACTGAGGACAGTGAAAGAATTTTTGGTGGTAAATTTTACAGCTCTTTTGTTTTCCCAGTCAATGGTAAAGCAGACAGCGTGAATTGCTGGTTGTATGTACATATTGAGAAGCATGAGTTTAATTCATTGTTTGACATACCTTTTCTTAAATTAAACCAGAAAATATCTCACTACTCTAAAGGCTAGTGAGCCTGTAGAGTCTTATGCTTTCCCGCTTTTCCTACAGCACAGTTTATAGATTTGAGTTGCTACATCTAGCACATCAGCCACCTGTGATGTCCAAGGACCTGCTTCAAAATCTATTGAAATAAGTACAAGATCTTCAGATTAGGCCCCAACTATTAAACAAATATTAATTTAACGTATTTTTTTTGGTTCCAGATAATGACCTGTTTCCTGTCACAGGGTGTTGTAGGTTTCAGTTCTCTTATTATTTTCTAATATTTACTTTGTAATAGTAGCTTGAGGTCCCAGCCAGATGACTGCTGTCTTGTGCTAGGCTCTGCACACACATACCAGAAATGAAGTCCCTGTCCCAAAGAGCTTATGCCAATGCCATTATCACAGAAGTTTCTCATTGGCATGTTTTTATGTTGTAGGCTTCCATTACACTAAGAAGGCAATAAACCTATGATCCCCATACTATTTATGGATTGGTTCATTACATTTCTTTTAAAAAGCAATATAAGTGTCTAAACTCCTATAAATACATCAGCATTGCTGCTTATCTTGCTTGTTAAACTGGCAGTTTTGTAACCTCAAGACACTGCAGCTGTGTAATCTTTCACATCTATTTGGCAAAAGAACCATGTTTTTTTCTCTCCCTAGTTTCCATGTATGAAAAGGTGCTTTGATACACTGCTTGTAAACAAACTGTAACTGCTACTGATTGCAAATATATTGGCTTATCCATAGAAATGCTGGGCTGTAAGTCAAGATAGGAATTTCTGTAGTCATCTGGTATTCTGCTCTTCAGTGACAACTAGTCATATAACAACAAAAGCATTCTCGTTTTCAGTCATGAATCAAAATCTCTGTCATGCTGGAAGTCCATTGGCAAATCCTTAAAAAGGAGATGCTTTAAAATATTCCAACAGAGTTTTCAAGCACTGATGCATCCAAAGACAAAAAGTCTAATCCACATTTCCTCTGATGTTGCTGCATTTGTCATGTCTCAGATGAGAGAAAACAGGAGTTCCTAGTCTGAATGAAAACGTCTACGTTTTTTGTTATCTTTTGCAGGGATATACTTGGTTTTTGTACTGGACTTCTGCTGTATGGCTGCAGTTGTGTGCAGCTGCCATGAGGGTGGTGGCAGAAGAAATAAGAGTCCATTTTTATGGCTTAGTAGCTGTTTATTTTTTCTCTTCAGAAGTTTAGTTTTCACGTAAAATAACAAAAGCAAAAATCAACTCATTTAGTTGCAAGCAACTTTATGAACTGCATGTCACGAAATATCCATTATACTGGGCTGAATAAGTAAGGAGGCACTCCAGAAAAGCCATCAAACTCACACTGCCAGGAGGGTAACATACCTGAGATCAGAGTCCAGCCCAGGGAGTGCTGAACACCTGGGGAGATCCACCAAGTTGGCCTCAAAAGCTGTCCCTAAGAAAAACCTGGGCTGCTGGCTGCAAATTGCTAATGACACCTCGAAATCTTAAGCAGCAGCAGTTCTCTGTACAAGCACAGCTTTCTGTCAAAACTGTATCAATCTCATCAGGGTGGATGTCAGCTAAACTGATTTTGGATAGCAGCACTGTTGGCTACAACCGTTGATAATTGACCTCTTGGAAACTGAAGGCAGTGCACTACACATGCACACATCCTGTCCCGGCTGCACTAATCATCTGTGGTGTGTGCCCTCTGGGGAGCAGGGAGGTAGGGAGGAGAGAAGGAGACAGTAAAGAAAAAAAAAACTTAATTCTGTAATGTTTTCCAGAGTTGACGCTGGTTTTCATTATCTGCTATGTTTCATGCCTGACTTTTACTCTGAGACATTTGATTTGCATCATCATAGTTAATTCCGTAGGCCACAGTACACTTTGGCATCTTTGCTGCTTTAGCAGCCCAAGCAGTTCATTCTTTTTCTGTCTGCTTTTAACAAGAAAAATTTCTCCTTTTCTACAATGCCTGTACTTAATGAGTAATAAACGGTGACACTTTCACTGTGCTGAACTTAGGAAATTAACTCTTAAAAACCTAATTTGCTTCCATAAATCCATTAAGTGGCCTCACTTTACTGCCTTACCTTAAAGAGAACTACAGCCACTGGTCCCTTCAGCCCACTGCCTACCCCACAGAGCACTGAGAGAAAGCTGTGCAATGTGCTGTGTGTTCGTGCTGTAAGGAAAAAAATACAGTGCATCTGGTTGCTCGTGGACTAAGCAGAAAGGGGGACACTGTGCTGGGGAATACTGTGCTGATGTCCAGAGTTGGAGGCCAGCCCTGGTCCAGGCAGCAGCATCTTTTCTGATTCACATAAGGAGGGGGAAGGAGGGAGGGGGTAGATTATGCCTGGGTCTTGCAGTCAGGATGCGGTCAGGAGTACACCTGAACATTCAAATTTGATAACAACTCCAGGGTTAATTTCTTTTTCTCTTCTCACTATGGTATGTGGTTGTTTTTCTTTTGCTGAAATACCCTGCCTGCACTTGCTCTGAGTTAGACACCCTGTCCCTGGGAAGGCCAATCCATACATTGATGCCTCTCCACATAAAGAGTTTTTCTTTAAAGCAGAAGGAGAAAAAGTTTACCATGACTAACTTGGATCTTGGAATAGCAGGTGGCAATTTAATTGGAAGACGTAAGCTGCTTACTACTAATTTGCATGATTATAAGATTTTGTAATTGCCCTGTAAAAGTTAATTTGGCATCGGGTTTAGTGAAACTGAACTATGCTAGCATGATATCGATGTGTGTATGAAATTTGCTGTTTGGTATGTTCCCTGCTGGAAGACCAAAGGGAAGTTTGGAGGGGGTTATTATTAAATATATACATGCGCACACAGAGAGGTGAATCTCATTGTAATGACCCCCGTGGGGCATGGATAAATGTATGTTGTATCAAGGAGTTCACTGCAGCAGGAGTTGGTAATTTGTTCCTTCAAAATAATGAGGAAATATCTGGTTTGAACTGAACATCGATATCTAGTAATTTTAATGAAGATTACCTCATTGATTAACATTTCACCTGCATTTTAAAAAGAAAAAAAAATGTTTAAGAAATGAAATGTGCACTTTAAAGCTAAATATAGCTTGCACTAAAGAAAGTGAAAAAAAAATGAGACTTTGTATTTAGGTCAACCGTGCATTAGTGTTTTCTCTAATACAACTAATTAGGAAGAAAAAATAGCTTTTGTTTTTGGGCATGCACAGAGGGGAGTCTGAAGCAGAGCTTATCGTAGTGCCACTTGACTCTGTGTGTGCGTACCTGCCTGCCTCCTTCATGCATGTCTTGTGGGCTGCAACATATAAAAGATTTCTTCTGTGGAGTGCAGCTCCCTGTTAGAGGTTTCAGGGCAAGGCTGCAGGAGTGAGGAGCCATGCTGTGCTGTGGAGAGGGATTAGCTAGAGTTTCCAAGGCGGTGCAGTCACAGGGGCACTGCATGCCAGCTTGAGCCAGACCCCACTAGGAACGGCTGCATCCGCCACTCCTCGGGGAGCCCGAGGGGAACGATACCCTTAATACTATGCCCTTGAAAACCCAAGAGCAATGCCACATTTGCTGCCTTCTTCCTTTTCCCTGTCTGTAACTTGGCAGCCCAGAATTGGGTACTGAGACAGGAAAGGTGTACCAAGGGCTGTGCTAAAATGCCTTATTCCCAACATACATCTACACCGACAGAGAACAAACTACCCTTGTCCAAGGCAGTAAGGTATAAAACCACACACCCAGCTAAAAGCACAGTACTGGAGTTGCTGATCTTATAAAGCTAGAGGAAGAACATGTCCATGTGTCTCAGTGCACTGGGATCCAGCTTCTCCGAACACATACACACGCACACACACATGCACACACACATGCACATACACATTGATCATTGTTTAGCCAGTAATTTTGATTTCTGAATTCTTTTTTGCTTCCCCCCTCACCTTTTCTCTCTTTCTTTTCTTGTACTCCCATCACGTCTGAGGGAAGACATAAGGGGATAGTTACAGGCGGTATTTTGTAGCTATGATATCAAAGTTAGCTTCACTGAGCGTGGAACGGATGGGTGGATGTCTGCATGCTGGTGTGTAGGGCATGAAGCAGGCATCTAAAGATATGAGGACATGTTTTATCTGCTCTCCAGCAATGAGAGAATGCCCTGCTAAAAGGGTGGCAGGTCAGGATGACAGTCCTGGCAAGTGACCCTTGCAACTGTGTTTTCTGTGTGTCAGAAAGCTGGAAGACTCAGAATAAATTGCTACTGCATGTGAAAGCACAGAGAAATGTATGACAAAGATTTGAATATTGCATTGTAGTCCTTACACAAATTTTTTTTAAGATAAAAGTGTTGGAAATCTTTTTCTGATGGGACACTGGAAGATGTGTAGATAAAGAAACAATTAGGAAGGAAATTGGAAATCTGGAGATCTGAACCTACCTTTTAGTAGAATGCTTTAAAGTCATTCAGGTGTTCACAACTATTTAAATCCTTCACTTGTTTTATGTGCCTCAAACAAAGCAATGAAGCAGCACTGTCATAAAGAGGCCAGCCCCGCTCCAGCTGAAATTTGTCTGACATAGACAAAACAAAACAAAACCCCCAGAAGCCCAACAAAGCCATTTCATGTGCAACATTATACCTACTGAATGAGAGGAAATGTAGGCATGCATCAGAGTAAAGTACTCTTAAAAGCTCATTTAGATGGTATGTTTTTTACCTAAAGGGGAAACTACTGTATATGCAAAACTCAGATGAATATTTACTACATCCAGGAATAGGTACCAGAGGGGGGGAAAAACATGCCGCAAATGTAATCATCTTCCGAATGGTCCAAAAACAAATTGTTCTAGCTGCTGTTGCTGAGCAACAGTCCCACGATGGGATTCAGCCTGTGCAAATGTGCAGTGGGAGAGTCCAGCCTACCCAAAGTAAGAAATGAGAGCATGGGGGGAGCCAGCGGAGGGGCCTGGCGTGGCTGAGCTCCACTTCCCGCGGTTGAGACCCCCCTAAGTACATATTTTAGCTGTTCTCCTGACCTTTCACTGCCTCCCCGCTCTCATAACAGGCTTAAAATAAATAGTGAAGCAAGACCGGTACTGGAGAGCAATGGGACTCAGGCTGTTGTTGTAGCAGGCCAGTTTGTATCTAGGATATTTTCTGTGAAGTAGAGCATTAGCACTTCTTCTGAGGTGTTCAAAGGCTATGAAACTCTGGGGAGGGAGAGGGGAAAGCAAATAACAAGTCTACCAGACAATTCATGGGATTTAAAAGCAGTGCCCCTCCGTGACTTCAGCTCTGAAGACCACATGTGTTCTCGTTAGGTGGTAACACAGTAAAAATCCACTGTCTAAAGGGACAATAATCCACTATATTTTGAAATAAAAAGTCTGGAATGCTTAATCATTTGACACAGTGAGATGTCAGTTTTCATTCACTTCCTTCAGCGGGTTATTCTTTAAACAATTTAGGACACAGAAAGGAAAAGGAAGCCACAAAAAATGCATGTTCAAATAATGCTAATCAACTGTTCTGAAGTTAAAAAAAAAAAAAAGGTGATTTGTGGTTGATGGGACAACTTGACAGAATTCACTGCACTGAAGTGTGGAAAATGGTACATTGGAATAGAGATATTTCAAATGAGTGGATGGCAGAACTGGTAATTTACTACCTGGTTGATTTTGCTGTGAATGTTCATAATGCACTGTAAAGCTGACAGTCCTCTGGGTGGAGGAGTAAATCTGGGCTTGCCCTGGATTTTGTAATCAATACATTTTATAACACAATTTATTTTAGCTATTTTTCTTAAAAAGGAAGTGCAAGATCATTATTTTTCTAGGTAGCTTTGCCACTTTGCCATGGTATTTGTAGTGTGAAACTTAAACTCTGCCTAGGTTTCATTTGGTATCCCTAAAAATTGCTATTCTACATGACATTTTAATTGAAAATAGGGGCTTTTAGACGAGGGTATGAACAGACAGGTCGACCCTTTACAGAAAAAGGCTTACAAGGAAGGAAGTAAAACAGTAATATGAACTACTTCAGCCCCAAAATGTTATATGACAGGTGGAACCCAGTAACTGCTCCTAGTGAGAAACCCACACAAAGTGTCCATATCCCAAACTGCAGAGCCATTCTGTCTGTGTGGACAAACATCAAAATTATCACAGCTGGATCTCACCTGAACATTAGACCAAAACAGAGCACTGAGTGTGAACAATCGTAACCTTTCACATGCTCAAAATCAAGATCTCATTCATGCTGGGGGGCAGGAAAAAAATCAAAAGCCAGACAGAGTAACCCCTGTGATTCCACTTCCTTGATTCAAGAGGAAAACTTCCTTTTAACAATACCAGAGAGTAAAGTTTTCCTGCTTGGTAGACTGAGTACCAAGCTGCTGCTTTTGGGGGGTAGCAGTTTAATAGAGTTCCCTGCACATACAACAGGCCAGGCAGGAAATCACAGAAGAACACAGAGGAAACTCTCACAATATATTTCCCCCCTATTATTTCTCAACCTATTTTGAAATTAGGAAATCATATGGAAACAGCAGGAAGATTCCTAGCCTTGCACTATTTCCTTCCCCTGTGATCATGAAGTTTTATTGCTGCATGAGCCCTGCTGGCATTTCAGAGAAACTCAGCAAGAGGTAAGGTTTTTCTAAGTGTGGGTGGTCATGTCCATGTATTCAGCAGAAGCAATAGGGCTTTTCAGCTTGAAAAAAGGCAGCTCAAGATGAAGTATGGAAGAATAATTTTCAAAGAGAAAATAATGAAGAACTAACAAAAGCACCCAGGGAATTCATTCTTTTTTTTTTTTTTTTCCCCTTCAGTAATTGCTGTTGAAGAGGCTGGCACTGAAATGACATCATTAAGTCAGGTTATCTGAATCGTACACTTGTGGGGAAAATTGGATGAAATGAAGGGAAATTTCCCCAGGACTCAGCCTGTTGCACTGGAAAGCTCTTCTGCTGCTGAAAAACAGTCTTACATACAAAAAGACATCCTGCTTGGTGATACAGGAAAACGTATGTCCTATAACACATTTCAAAAGTTGGGGAGATAGATTTGGAGTTTTTAATATTTTAGTGTTATTTGTATGTGCAGATATTCACATCCATATCCACCTTTATGAGTGCATTAACATTATCTATGTCAGATCATGTTGTTTATTTTTCAGAAGGCATGTACAAATGAGTTTCCTGGAAGGGAATTTCATCAAAACAAACCCTTAAACTTTGCTTTTCAGTAAATGGCACATAACATTTCTAGGAGAAAGATGTTGATTATTGAATGTTAGTAATGTACTGCTCATGGATGAGCAACAAAGGAATACTGGCACACTGGGTAAAGTTGAGGAAGGAAGATCTTCCAAGAACATCATATGATTGGAGAAAGATGATTTTTTTTTTCAGCAAATTAGTGATTAAAACTGATTTGTTCCATTCACTTCAGCTGATATTCTTTAGTCTCTCCCATAGGTATATCACAGAAAGGCATAATGGCAGAACCCCATTCTTTTTTTCCTTACAACATCTGAAATCCCCAGAAGCAGTTCAAAGGCACATGTTATAGCATACAGAATAGTGTTGGCATATAATCTCCATTCTGCACCTGTATGTAACCTCTCTGAAGATCATGAGGAAAAGAGGACCTCCAAATATGCTACTACACTTGATTATTTTTTCCTGAGGCTTGCTAATGAAAAATTCAACAAGCAAAAGAAGAAAACATTTCCATTATCACATATCTATGCATTGCTAACTATAGTAATACAAAGTTGCTGCAAGCAGAGATATACTTTAAAGAAGACAACTATTACCTAGTCTAAACTATGATATTTGTCATCCTAGTTTTCAAAACACACGAAAAATAATGCCTGGAGCTTCCAGTTTCATTAGGGCATGTGGTTAATTTTGAAAGGACAAATCTGGGAAGTAATGGCATGGAATATAAGCCCTTTTTTAGTGGAGCAACATTTTTATTTCAGAAGTTATACTAGTAACTTCATAACCGAAGTTAAATTTGTCTCTCCTGAGCACCTGGATGCTACAAGCTTTTATTTTAGTTTTGGTCTTCACTTCCTTCCCTCGTGCTGATTTTCAGCCTGCTGTGGGAGACAAATGATGTTGCAGTGTTCTTGAAAGCAGAAAGAATCCGCTGCTCTGATTTGAATTTACAAAGCAAAATGTTCTACTTTTCAAGCTCTGCTCTGTGCTTGGTGTACCTTCATATGGTTAGAACTGGATTAATTTATTTTCTACACTTTCCCTTATCTCTTCTCTCTTTGGGGTTGTCACATCTCTTGCTTAGACAGGCACGGGAAGGGAGAACTCATCATTGCATTTAGACAGCATTAGAGGAAATATCTAGTCAAATCTACAGCTCTATGTCATACAGATCTTCATGATTCATAAGATCCTCATTGCTGTGCCTCCATGGCCAGGCAGGGAGGCAGTTCTAAAGCTGTAGCTATGATTTGTCCTGTTACTCAGAGTAATTGGCTGACCACAGAGGAGCCTAAATTGCTCCTTTTCGTAAGCGAAATATCTCACACAGACCCCTGCCCCCACTCTAAGCCCTCCAAAGGAGGGTACTGTCACTCTTTTCTAGCGCACTGCAATTTAGCTGCTCCTTTAAATAAGATTTTATGTTGAGATTTCCCCTTTTCTGCTTGAAGTCACCTTTTCCCATCTCTGGACGTAGGGGATGTGTCAGATCAGGAGAGGGCAAAGCCAGAGCAACTCACACTCTTGGTGAGTTTTTGCTGGGAGAAAATGTCACCGTGCAGGATTTTTGGAGGTACAGCGCAGAGCCAGGGGCAGCCTGTGCCTTGGCTTCAGCATTTCAAGAGCTCCCACATGGCACAGATACCTCACTGTGCTTCCCGTCCTCAGCACAGCACAGTTAACCAGGCTCAGCGGAGGAGTGAGCCCACGTACATGGGATGCATACAAACTGCTTATTGTCTTTCTGTCAGAAGCATCACCAAATAGTCTTGCTTTCCCCAAACAAAAGCAGATATGGATTGCAGAGCTGGCAAGAAAAACAAACAGCAACCCTGTTTTAAGTGAAAACACTGCCAGATGCCACGAGTAACACACAGAACTAGCGTCAGGCAGATATTGGGTAAGAGTAACTTAATAGTTTTAATACAAGTTTTGTTACCTCTGGCTGTTTATGAGAACAGTTAAGCTAAAAATGCTTTCGTCACTCTCCTTTCTTTATGGAGCAATACATACTCTGTGCTGAGTGTCTTGGTGTAATGACTCTTTGCATTCTGTCAACTTAATGCAGTAATCTAAATATCACAGAGCAGGTTGGGGTTTGGGCCAGTCTTAATGAGATAATATCTCATAAGGGATTGATCCCAGATACATTTAAGGGGCCTCTCAGCTAGTGTTTTGCTGCAGAATCTGCAGCGTAGTGAAAGAAACAGAGAATCAGTAAGATGTATGAAGAACTGCAGAATGCAGACTGTTTGTCCCCAAGACATTTCATGCTCTTTGGATCGCAGGCTCATACTGGGCTTATGCAGTTATTTATTTTTTTGTCTGTCAAGCATGGGTGACATCATTTGACAGTCAGTATGCTTACTTACCGATTTTCACAAAGTAATGCTTTTGCATATTTTTCTTCATTACAAGCTCTGAACAAGTGAGGTGCAACGTTCCACTTAAATAGCTTTTGCATGCAAACAGCAGTATCACAAAGCCAGGCTTTAGGAGAAAATATAATAGGATGTAACATTTTAAAAGCAGTATTGCAGGAGCAGGTCAAAATACATTTCCTTAAGTGATATTTATCCTTTTCAAATAGTTCAGTTTGTGCCCTGACAGGAACGAAATGTATTCCATGGTACAAAATTGTTTCCTGGGAATGAAAAAGTGATTGACACCTATGTTTGTATTACTGTGAATATGTGGAAAAAATGGGAACTTACACATTGACAAAACCAACAAGAGGTTTGAAAAGCATGTTTATATTGAGAGAATTTTAGCTCAGAACAGCCTAGTTTTTAAAAGCAGAATGGTCTTTGTGCAACAGGCTCTAGTCAAGAACGAAGTGCCATTCAGCAAGAAGGAGCTGATTTAACAGCTCAGTTATTGATGATGCTGAGTCAGGAGTCTGTGGATTTAAAGTCTCCTTTTGCTTTGTCACTGGAAGTAGGGAATAACAGAGAAGCCAAAGATTTCTGAGAAACCTGCACTGGAAATGATGCATTTCTGATTAAGATGAGATTTCTGTGAGACAAATGGTGGGCCAGGTACCGAAACACTTCCTCAGCTATAATTCATCACCTAGCCAGGCCAGTGCTACTTCAGTCCAGTCGAGCTTCCACTGACAAGAGAAGAACCACTGCCTGCCCCACACCCCTCCAGTCCTGGCACCGCTAGGGGATGTGTGTGCATCTTCCCACTGCTGGGCACTTGCCATCTTTGAGAGCATTTCCTAAACTGCAGTTTTTGCATCCTCGCATGTGTCAAGCTAGCAAGTACTTGTTGTCCTGCATGGGGTTGCTCACAACGCGTGAAGGTGCAGCAGCCCAAACACTCACTCTGGGCAGAAACACAGCCTTCATGTGGAAAAGGCTCCAGATCTGTTCACTCGCCCATGTATTTAACTAACACCGCTGCAGTGGAAGCAGCATGTGGGTAAGTAGAATAAAATAACTGAGTAAAGGAGAGTGCTGCCTCTAATTTTCTCAAATGGAAATTGAAACTACATTGTGTAAAGGATGAAAGAAACTCTGCTCTCCGATAGGAACATCCAAAGGACAAACAGGAGCGCATATTGGCAGAGTATTGTTCAGCCACAAGATCAGTCTTTTATATTCACAGCGCTTGGGCTAAATTATGTATTCCTATTGCCTGTATTGTCTGCACACTACCAAACAGATTATTTCATTCTGCCTATCTCCAGAGAAAAAAAGAGCATAAGTCTTCATAGTTCTGAGAGAAAATATTTTCCCCCCTTAGACTTTTACTGGGCCATTCCTAATAAACCTTCTTACACAACTACTTTACCTTCCAACCGTTACAGTACTGTACAATTTTCAAGAATAAAGTGACCATTAGGAGGCATTAGCTGAGAAGTGAGAACCCTAATTACTTCTTCAAGTAAGCAATAAATGAAAGCATCTGAGTTTCCGGAGGGTCAGCACCTTGGCAGTCATTTCCAATACACCTTTGCTACCCTTGCCTACTTTTATACCAGATGAAGTGGAGTGCTAAATGTAATGCACTTAGTAGCATTAGTCCTACTGTTTTGTTTGCTTCTTTAAAGAAAAACTTGATCTACCCACAGCCTCACACTCACCCCATGAAGAAGCATTGAGAGTGTAGACTTGTTACGGTAAAACAACTTTTGCATGTGCGGTAAAACCTGGATATCCATATGGCCTCCAAATGGTCCATGCCCTATTGAGAAACAATGGGGATCTGTTGTTTCTTAAATAAAAGAGTATAAAAGACAGTCTGACTTGTAGAGACAGATAGGTCTGGTTTCTTTTACATTTAAGTATACGTAGTTCTCTGACTCAGTAGGAGACTAGCTGTATGCTGCTTTTTCCAGGTTGAACAATGTCATCCTTCCTTCAGTATGACTTGATTTGTTGTACCACTGTCTGTTATGTGTCGATTTTGGAGAGGAAGACAGTGTTGCCCAGAGAACAGGTGCAGTTCTGCTCCCCACAGACCCTCCACAACCAGAGGGACGTTCAGAACTCTCCAGCACAAAGTACTCTTGGGACTGCTTTATTACCAATATATATATTTACTCCACATACTGGTTGCTTTGCTACCTATCCATTGCTTGCAGTGGTAAATTAGATTTTTTTTTTTAAAGGCCTCTATATTCATGTACAACATGTGGGTGGTATTTTTCCCTTCTTCTCCACATAAGTATGGTCTATCCCAATTACAGCAAGCCTTTTGGGAATACTATAGGATTAGGTGCTCCTGAGAAGTGACAGTTAAGTGCCTATCATCAGGAATAAATGAATCAGACCAATTTTCTTTCATTTTTACTTTCAGCTGGATGATTTTGTAGGACAAGGCTCTTTAATTGGATGTCTTGGCACTGAGATAAACACAAATTTTGTTTCTCTGCATAAAGAGAATATATCACAGAGAAGATGGTGGAGTGCAGTAATAGTGTCTATTACATAGATATATCTTTCTAGCTCACTGATTCTCTGCATCAGCCAGGGGTTTTAACACAAATGAAAGCATATTAGCCTCAGAGGCGATCCAGTCAGGAGTACATGTTCCCTAATTAGCACTTTGATGTAGTTTTGTCCAGGTAACATACATAGCTTTAATCATAGGAAGCCATTGTCTATGATGGTCAGTAAATCCCTAGTCGTCTTTTCATCTTAGAGTCTGATGTCTCAAAGATAAATGCTTAGAAATACTGTCTTTTTATACCTGCTTACTAGCAGGTGCATTATGGGAGGCCCACCTTGATCCCTAAGATGTAGAAATTGCTTGGAACAAAGACCCAATAATAATGTAAAATCTTCTCCCAAATGTATCTGTTTCTCTGATCTTTCCTGGCTTACCAGCAAGTTTACTGACAGAAACAGTAAAAGTGAAATTTTATTTAGAGAGAGTGTTAGTAGGCCAGGTCCCAGCTTCTTCTGAATGTCTGTCAGAAGCAAAAATATTATAAATTCATTATACAGATATATATATATGATTATACGTTAATTATATATACCTACTAGGTAATTTGCTGTTTCTGGCCTTATCTGTCATAAGGAAATCCACATAAGCCAAATTATTCCATTTATTTTAGTATTATAAATAGCCAAATGCAGTTTTTGACTTTTTGGTTCGTGATGCATTCAGGCTGACTCAGAAGATGCTGGGAAGGAACAAGCTGGGTCTGTCCCTGAGGTTCACTAAGGACCAGGACCCCCAACTGCTCCCATCACATAGTGTAGGGCACCACAGGGTTTCCAAGACCTCACTGCAACCCCACAGCAATGCTTGATTTCATGAGGCTGGTCAGGGTGACCAGTACGTACATTCAGACCTACGACTGCAGGACAGATCTGTTGGCTCGGATGAGAATTATCATGGCTTGGGAAAGCAACATTGATTGTGGAGTGTCTGTTGAGGGCTTTGATGCAAAGAAGAAATGCAGGGTGATGGTGCAAGGCTGAATATTGTTAGCATGAATCTGTTCAGACAGAAACATGGTCAATGGTTTGCTTCTCACAGTTCAATTAAAGTTTATTTCAAGGTTGAGAGGAAAACACTATGGAAATTTCCAACCCACTCAGACACCATGGGCTCGGGAAATTCTGTTAGGACCAAAAATCGCAAAAGCTGTGTAGCAGGATCTTTCTCTTTAGGAGCAGTGAGCAAGAGAGTGTGCAAGCATTTATCCTCTGGCCTGCATTTCACTGGGCCAGCAAATCAAATGGCATGGGATTAATGGAGCAGCAGCTTTGGAGGCAATTGGCAACAGACTTCAAGAGTCTCCTGAGCGTAGTGTGTGTCAGAGGTGGCCGAGGAGGTCCCATTCAGAGGGAGCAATTACCCAGAGCGGACAGGAGACCAGAGAAATGCTGTGAAAGGGTGGTGGGAACAGAAGGGGCAGGCTGGGCCTTGGCTGGCAGGTGAGGGACATGGCTGCACCTCTGGCCGTGGAGGACTGGGGAAGGGAGTGCTGCCAGCAGCCCACGGAGGAAGGAGCAAGGCATCTTAATGGCTGTGACAAATGAGCAGCAAGCGCAGATCACACAGAGAGAAAAAGAAGGAGGATTGTTGGGGCAGCCAGGGCAGCCAGCTCCTGAAGCAGCCGCAAGCAGCCACCCTGGCCTAGGCACCGCAGAGCAGCAAGTAAAAGTGGACAAGTGAGCTAATTAGTGGCTGTTGGAAGGAAAATGAGAGTGGCAGAAAAAACATGCTTCATGTGGGATCTGATCCAGTGTTCACAATGATCCCTATTCATCTCTGCAGCCTTCCAGTCAGCCCCACAGAGAGTGAGGAAAACAGCAGGGATGCAAGTCATGTGAGTGCGTGGCCTCCTCTAGGGGTTACCACTGTAGTCCATATGTTGGTCTGGCTCTGTCAATACACCTCAAACTCCTTCTTAAAATTATTTATGCTCCTTGTCCCAGCATTGCCCTTGGTCTGCCAAGTGATTCTTTCCTTGTGCAAAGAAATCCCTCCCAGCCCCCCTAATGCCTGCCCTTCGCCAAAATCCAAGCCTCCCTGCCCTCAGAGTTGTCACTGGCTCCAAGGGACTGGTATCATTTCTCCTCTCTTTTCCCCTTAGGACTGTGCGTACCGCAGCAAGGCCTCCTTTTAATCTTCTATCCTCGGTAATGCAAACCTGGATTTCATCTCCAGTCCCTGGATAATCAAGATATTTCAACAGCTGTCAGTTTCTGGCAGAAGCCTATTCTAACATTTTTTTTCAACAACATGTTTTTCATAGCTGGTTAGAAATATGCAATATTTTGTCACAAAACCAGCCTCATTTGCAAGATTTGAATGATTTTTTTCTCCCCTGCTTTACAGTTACCTTTCTCTATCTTACAGTTTAGAGATTTTTTTCCACTTTCTTGCTGCTGTTCAGCACTTTTGCTAATGATGTTAGAGTTTTATCCACCACTAACCGCATATACTGCGCTTCCTTAATGTCTCATAATGTGTGACTATTGAGTGGATATTCTCTCTTCTTTTTTATTTTTTTCTTTTTTTTGCTCTCAGACTCATTACCTTGCATACTTTGAAACCTATAAACTACTTATCTGTCTCCAGCTCCTAGACTGTATATTCTGAATTTTGCTGCCCTCCTTCTTTGTTTTGACTGCCCTTTCACTTTATATCATCAGCAAATGTAATCCACTTACTTCATCTTCTTTCTTCCAGGTCATTGATATATAAAGTGAAGAAAATTGATCCTCATACTAATCCTTGTGACTCTCTTTTAGTCACATCCTTACATGTTAAACTGTTAACATTCACAGTTACATCTTAAAAAATATTCAAGCTAGTTCTTAGCTTATTAAAATTGGATGTCCCAAGAAGGCTGAAACAGCAAATATAGAAAAATGGAATAGGAAGATGGGGGCAGTAACTGGTAGCCATCAGGCTTTCCTGTTGGACAGGAGTTGAACAGGAGTCTCCAGCCCTCCCACACCTCCAGGTGCGTCTCTAGCTAGGGGTGAGCTGGCCATGGGGAGCAGAGGCTGATACGGGTCCTGCTTTGGGCTTACATCTCCTTGCTGAGTCCCACTGCTAATGGCCTATGAGATACTCCCTCCCTTTTAATGTTCTCGATCATGTTTTGAAGTTCCTGGAGGTTTAAAGCTGTCTTCTCATCCCCATCTCTGTGATGTGAGAGAGAAGTCTTTGTAGTTTCTTACAGAAAGCTATCATCCGCAGGTGTTAAAAGGGGATTTCTTTTGCATCCCTGTAGTCAGACATATAACACAAAGAACCTGATCTTTTTCTATGTAGAAATCTAGTTAAACAGAATGTATGGCTTCCTGTTATCAGATATTTTTATTATCCACCATAAAAAAAAATTCCATCAGTGGATTGTTAAGCACAAGCTTGCCTTTGTGAAGTCATGCTGTCTTTTTGTAATTAAATCATAATTTCCCTCTTACCTGACCCTGAGTAGTATTTAAATTTCTTCCTACTGCTGCAGTTAGACAAGCAATGCAGGTCTCTTGCTTCAGAGGGTTTCCAGTCACCTTTCCAGAGCAGAAAGACAGCCTATCATCTGGGCTGGGAGTCTGGAGACCTGGCTCTAAACCCTGGCTCAGACACAGGTTTCCTGTGTGAATTTAGAAAATGGACCTAACCTACCATATGTCCTAGTACCACATTTCTGAACAGAGATAATAGCTTCCTATCTTTCAGGAATCCTGTGCAGATAACAGTGAGGCACTGAGATGCAGGAAAAAATAACTATTAAATGATTGTCATGACAATATAGAGTTTCTCTATCAAATGATCTTGGTTGAAGATGGAACTCCTCAAAGGCGGTAGGCAACTACAACAAGAATTAGACATCTAAACAAATACTTCTGAGGCACTGGGCTCAAGTTTACATCATCAGACTGGCTTTAGCAGGGGGTCCAGCCTCTTTAAACAGAGCTGGCTGAGTAACAGACACTGCTGTAGCTCCACTGTAAGCGAAGATGTCTTTGCAGAGACATGTCTCTGCGGCTGCACAGTCTGAGCCGAGCAGGGTCTGCTGGCAGGCACTGTGCTCCACTAGGGCACGGTTCCCACATCTCCTTGGCACTGGCTCCTGCTGCCTCCCTGCCAGCCTCCTGAGGAGGACAGAGCAAGCGCCTTTCTCTTTAAAGTTGAGGATCTGCTCAATCTCCCTGGCTGGTTTTCAGAAAGATGTACAATACTGGGGTAACAGAAAGCTCTGGCTGTAGAAAAAATAAAGTTAAAAAAAAAAAAAAAAGACTTCACGCCTGTTGTTGTATCACATTCACTCACCCAGTCACCCCACAGCTAACACTCCTCTGGCAGGACACCCTGTCTCCAGCTTCTTACAAAAAAAACCCCCTAAGATTCCTTCACTAGCAATACATAACATTATTAGGGCTATTTTGCAGATGGCCTAGCTGAATAGAAGTAAAACCGTGACTTTCTCAGGATACCTGAAAGTGCTCTGGCTGAGAATCCTGGATTTTGTCTCTCTTCTCCAACTCAAAATTTCAACATTTACAACCAGGATTGAATTTGTCAGGCATGAGCAAAAGAAACTATACCTCCCTCATGAGCACTGTAGAGGTTTCTGATCATATAATGGGGGAGCAGCTGCAAATTCCTCATCCTCATCCCACATCCTAGATGCATTCAACCCTGAGTACGCTGCACAGTATTCAAGAAGTTTCCTTTGTTTTACCCCATTTTGATTTTTAATGCCAAGTTGTAACCTGCAAATCTGCTCCAAAGAGTCCATGGTTTTTGCTAAAACATGCAAAGGTCACTCATCAAACAAATGGGTTAGGAAATGGTTTGGGTGCTTAAGAACAAAGAATTAGGCTGGCTACCAAGGCAGACATGTTGAAAGAGAACAATTTACCATGGAGGGCTGTGCCTTGAGGAGAGGGATAATGATAAGTGTTAGGATCAATTTTGTTCACTTTCTGTACCAATGAAGAAATAAAGAGGCAGTAAGTGGATTCATTTGCTGTTCAGTTGTGAAGTGGAAGTCAGGACAAAAGAGGAGGGCAACAAAGTTCAGACTGAAATGGTGAGGAGCTGGAGGAAGAAAAGCAACTTAAAAAATTCCAACTAATGTAAGCTTTTTAGCTGGAAACAAAAATAAACACAAAGGAGATATGCTATGCACTCAAAAGTCATAAATGATGAAATGGATGCATACAGTACACTTGCATACACAGGTGCTGCCATTATGGATGTACATTATAAATCTGCAGGGCACTAAAGTGATTACTCTTTCCCCCATGTCTCTGAATGCCATATTTTTCCAGCATGCTGGATCCCATCTGGCCTCAAAGTTCTCTCATTCTTCAGACATTTCAATTTCTTGATTACCTGTCAGGTTATGACCCTCAATTGTTTTTCTTTTTAATATCTCTTCCTCTCCACTTGGGAGACGTCCATGTGTTTCTGACATCTGCCACCCATACCCCTCTGTAAGCCCCATGACAAAGCACTAATTAATGTATTTATTCCAATAGTGTCCTCACCTCCTTTCAAGAAAAGACCCAGACTTTCTCTGAGAGCACCCATACCGATCTGACTTCTTATATTTGTGCTCTTCCATAGTCTACTGTAACTGTCTCCAGGTTTTTCATTGGAAAAGAATGGCCTTTGAATCCAGAGGAATTTATCTTCAGGATCACAGCTGAAGGTGTTATGCAGAAACTACTTCCATTGCATTACTTCAATGGATAAGCTTATTTTCAGTTCTGCCAGGACCAGTTCAACCAGGACCGTATCCCACCCCTTGATCTTCCTATGAGGTTCTGAATACCTTCAATCCGCGTTCATTCTACATAGAAAGGCACCAATGATTATTTTGAAAAGTAAACATTCTGATGTTACTGGAAGAATCCAACAACAAATTAAAAGTCTGGATCCAGATTTCCATCTTCCTTCCCACATTCTTCTCATTTTAAGGGTTTAATAGCATGAGAAACATATGCGGAAAATCTTGGTCTAAGTAAATATACAGCAGGTGTGAAATTTTGATCTGGACTTGCATGCTAGTCCTTTGTCCCTTCTGACGACAAAAGATTTATTCAGAACCTAGTGTTTAATTAGCATTGCCCCCACTGGTTTTGTGTTGTTTTCTGTGACCACAACCAAGTACCTGGTTCTTTGAGTAGAATCCAAAACTCAAGCTGGACTTCTGCTGCTGCTGGGCGGGGATGGGAGACTTTCAGTGGAATTCAAAACAGCCAGAAGCTGAGTGAGGGCTTACCGAAGAGTCAACAGAAAGGGCAAAGGGAAGACAGTAGGACTCTGGTATTTAGTAGCCAAGTTCTCCATTTCCCAACTAAATTAACCTTTCTCTCACCTATAATCATTCTTCCTCCTTTCTTTCCCCTCTGGTTTAGCTGGGTTTTAATTTCATCTTAACAGATGCCATCAACAGTCAATGCCTCTATATTTTGTGGAGAGCCTGGTTCTTCTGATATGTGATCAGTATATGTTAGTGGGATCACTCCCTTTTAGGATCTAGTTGGGGAATGCTTAATGGCAGACCTTGAATGAGTTTAAGGATGGTCTAAGTGCCAAACTGCTTACGATGGCCAAGGTGGAAGAGGCTTTGAGCACTGGCAAAACCTTTTTCTCTGAGGGAACTTTATTGGCATAAATACAAGCAAATAATGCATTTTGAGAATCACGTTTTTGGACTTAGGTGCCCAAGTTCCACTGAAATCACCCTTTGGATACTTAAGTAATTTGGGAAGTTTTGGGATGAATAGTTGTATTATGTGTACAGCTGAAGAGGTAGTGATGCCTAATACCATGAAGATTAGAATATATAAATATATGAGCAATAATGCTCACGTCTTTCACTGTACTCATTCCCACCTCTTCCACTGCAATGATATTTTTCTTGATTCTTATCCTTCACTTACGTTACTAATACATAAAATGATATTTTATACTAGAATTGTTTGAATTTGTTCATAATTAAGGGCATTAAAGCAGCAGATGAAAGTGGGAGAAAGATGTCAGCTTTGTAGGATATTAAGGAATTTGCTTCATTTGTAAATGACCACAGTGGTTATAGAGGTAACATCTGTATTAAGGTATTAGCATTACAAGCACCAGCAGTTTACAGTGCCCTGGAAGTGAACTTGGATTGCAGTAGGGTCATGCCTGAATGAGAGTTAATTTTGGCCAAAATTATGCTGTCAGAGGTTTACAAGTTCCTCTCAAAAGGTCTATCCGCACAAAGATTAAATCCATACATTGAAAAGATGCTGCAGTTTATATTGTTCAGGAATTTGAGGGTTTTGGAAAAGATACTTCCATTTACATCATTCAATCTACACGTTATTTGCGTTATTTGATAGTCAGGCAGTATTACAAGAAAATAGGGCTGATAAGCAATTGCTTGATGAGCATTAGCCTTCAGACTGCATACTTTAAGTGGGGATAATTTGGAAATACTGATATTTCTTTTGGCTGTGGTCTATAATAATGAAGTGTACAGGATACTGCTTTAGTTATCTCATTATCTTACAACCCCAAGCAACCTTCTGACATATTATATTGATTAAAGCAAGAGAAAGTTGGGCATTTCTGCATAATTTATGCAAACTCAAACCAATAATTAGAACAGCTAATTAGCTATTGGTATCTGATTTTATAATAATCTGGGAACTAAGATAACAGAAACAATACACACAAGTCTTGTTTGGTAATAAGGAGTTTGGTTTCTCTAGCCTAGCAGTGATCATTAATTTTGCTGTGTTTTGATTTAGTGTTTGTGTTAATATATTCCAGTATGTCTGAGGATATGAAAGTAACACCTGGTGCGCTCTGTGCAAATGTTTCTCTGCTTCAGGAGAAAAGCCAAAGGGGACACGCAGCTAAACCTAGAGCATCATTATAAACAGTCTGGTGGGGATAAATGCCCATACTTTCTAAGGAAAAAAAAAAAAAGTGATTTTGTTTATATATTTGTATATAGGTAAAGAGAGTGTAGGGGGTAGTGCAGAAGGAGCATTTACGTTGAGAAATTTGTTTGGTATCTGTTTGAACAGTACATGGAGATCTACGTGCAGTTTTTTGTTTACAGCTATATTCAGTCTGTTTGCAATTTGTTAGCAAAGGCAGTAAACCTAATTAAAAGAAAAACCCTCTGTGCTCAGAGTTTTAATTTTGCTGATATTCCAAGATTGTCAAAGGTAGATATTCCGCCTACATTTGAGCATGCCAGCACCATGCTTTGCTAGGTTAGAATGAAAATAAAGACACTACACTGCCTTTTATTTCCTCAGCTTCAAAACTGTCTCTTCTCTCTCTGAGAACAATGCTCATCTCCTTATGCAGAACTGAGATCTGGTAACTCACATAGTTAGCTTATTACACACCAAAAAAAGGCTCCAAGAATAACAGGCAGGGCCACTGACCCCGAGACACAAAAGCAGAACATTGTTCACACCAGGCCAAGCTGCTAGATTGCTGGAGAAATGTGGCATAAACTCAGCCAACTTTAGCAAAGACAGAAGTATCTACTTTTTAATTTCAGTACATAAATACATCAATGTCCTTTGAAGATAGCTTTTATTCTATTATGCCTTTTCAAGAAAGGTTGGTAGCTGAATCAGATCCTTTATCAGATGGCATTTCCCACTGGTACAATACATACAGATGAAAACAAAATTAATCTGGCTCTATCATTCACTTTATTAAATTCGTCTTTAAAACAGGAAACTGGAGCCTACCTTTATGTGACAGAAAGCCAGAAAGATTTGTGCAGACCTCCCATATATTTTGCACTTAATAGGTAGAAGCATCTTCTTTCCTATGTCCACCCACCCCATATGCATGCGCTTCCCACTCTTTTCTACTTATATCTATTATTATGCATCCTTGTAAGCACTTCTAGCATTATTAGCACGTGGAAACTGGAGTTTATTACATCCATTGTGTCTATACATATGCATCTCCAGCTCAATAAGATGTGGCAGATCTTCAGCAGGGATTTTCTAGCCAATGAGATGCATGCAGTGGTCAGTGGAGCTGACAGGTTAGCTACATCAGCTAATTTACATACTGCCAAATGCCTTTTTGGAGCAGTACTGGAAGAAAATGAAACCCTTACTCTCTAACAAGTCTTTCTGGAAGACAGTACAAGAAAACGATTACAGGCATCATAAGCCCATAAAATCTCAAATCTCAGCTTTGGGCTATTCAGACCTGGGATTTTGACTCATGCCCACTTCTGTATAAAAGCTGAAAACCTAAGAAGACTTTGACCTATGGCAGTAATATCTTCTGCTTCTTGAATAGCTGCTATTCAAAATGGATTCAGAGATGGCCCTGTCTTATGACTTGGTCCCATAACCCAGGCTGTCAATTTGAAAGGGCCCCTTTGCCAATGAATAGCATATATCTATACAGAGCAAAGCTAGTCAAAATAAAAAGAATGTGAAAATGACTACAAAAATTAAGGTTAAATGTCTGTCTAGGTCAGTCAGCATGTCACCAGCAATGGCCAATGTCTGATGGCCGGTAGGGATGAAAATGTTAGACAAAGGTGAGTATATAGTGACACTTCCTTTGTATAGTTTTCCACTTTTCATCAATCTGCAGGTCAGGACACTTCTGAACCAGAGGAGGTTTATTCCTTTTTGATGGGCCTTGATCTTGCCTACCAAGCACTTTTCTAAAAAATTCTTTAAGCCCAGAAATATCTGCCACTCACAACAACCTATGACTCTGTGTTCCATAGTTTTAACTATGCATTATAAAAACTATCTGATCTTACTGTGTGTGGTGGTTTTACCCAGCTAAACAGCCAAACTCCACCACAACCACTCGCTCACTCCCCCTCCTCAAAGGAACTGGGGGAGAAAATACGATGGACAAGGGCTCAAGGGTTGAGATAAGGACAAGAAGGTTGCTCACCAATTACTGTCACGGCCAAAACAGACTCAACATAGGGAGATTAATATAATGTATTGCCTATCACTAGCAGACGAGAGCAGTGAGAAACAAAAAGCAAACTAAAAACACCTTCCCCCCACCCA